>JAECMU010160849.1:0-10936 GCA_016106625.1 Dracogyra subfuscus | reverse complement strand
CATAAATAGCGAACACACACAACTTTTTTAAAAGTGCATTTGAGCTTGTATTTCATATTTGTATATGATGTTATAATATGGAATCCAGACAATGTAACTTTAATATTTATAAAGCTTTTTTATATCGGCGTCGGACATATGATTATGTCGAGAAAAAAAAACAAAGTGGTTAGCTGACGGGGATCGATCCTAGACCGACCACGCATCAGGCGGGCACTGTACCACTGGGCTGTGCTGCCCCATTTTATAAAGCTAATCATCGACAGAAGATAGTTTGAACAACGATTAATGCCAGGGACCAGATTTCAAACTATACATTTTTGCTATTAGTGATGACTGTTATTTTAACTAAGTGAACTGCTGTCTTGGCATGTGAGTGAGATTGCACGCCTTTTCGAATAATCAAAACAGGTCAGATGCCCAAAAAATTGGTTATAAAAAATAAATTTATCCAATTAACTTATTTGAGTATAAATACAGGGCATAAAACTACCATAAAAATAGTAAAATAATCCCCATAATGGTAATACCGTATAACCGGACATTTTCGTGGTCTTAATTTTTCGTGGTTTGAGGTATAAAAACATTTCAAGGTTTCTTATTTACGTTGTTTGCCACATCTAAATTGAAAGTAATTTTATTTTCGAGTTTTAACAAGTCTAGTTGCGAGAATACTTGTTACTGTTGATTAAAGATTCACTTCGACTGCCAGTTGTTCAACACCACCTACAGGTAAAGTTAAACAATAGAGCACTTGGCTGCAGCCTAATTGGCCACTGTGATACCCGGTATGCTATTCGCAAGACAACTGATCATTGTCTTTGCTGTTGTGTAAAACCAATTACGATTTGTGTGAGATGTTTTGTTAGACAGTCTGTGTAGTGTTTGATGTTTAATCTGAGCATGGCATGTGTCACTCACTCTTCAGTATGTGCAGTCCGCAGTGATAATTGTTTAGTGTATCCAGTATTGACGAATGTCCGAGCAGTACATGGTTATCTGTAATGTTTATTTATTATCGTGTGTGTAACTGTGCAGTTTTGTTATTAACAAGCAAGGACATATATAATTATTGACAAAAACAATATATGAAATTTAAACATATTTCATTATATTTTACAAACAGTGAGATTCACACAATAACTTTTTTTAAAGTATAACATGTTGTCTTGACTATACTATCTTGTCGTATCCGGTGAACTGCGCATGACAGGAAATAAAATGTTCCGGTAAATTGTCAGTGCATTATTGCTTCACAATAAATATTTTTGATAGAATTTGTTGATGTTTTCAAATATTTTTAAGGATTTATATTTTCGATGCTGATTACTTACCCTCGAAACCCACGAAAATAAAAATCCTCGAAAATTTCCGGTTATACAGTATATTTGGATTTTTTTTTTTTTTACCCTCTTATAAGTCTTTTTTTTTTTTACCCTCTACCCTAGTTAGAATTTTTTTTTTTTTACTTATAGTCGAAGATATACAGTACTTGCCAGTATGCTGTAAGATTAATGATTTTATTAACCACTTCGTAAAACATGGCCTTGTAATGATTACCTCATGATTGCATGTTAATTCTGCTGTGGTATATATATTACTTCATTTCATTAAAAATAAAATGAGACTACAAACATTTCTTTTAATTAAAAAATTTTCATTGCAGGTATTATGCTGCATTTCCAGCTCTTCCTGGGGAAGGTTCACCACAAAATGTGTCACCTTCCCTGACTGAAGATAATGTCTGGCGGCGAAATCCTTTTACTGGAACCCTTGCTGGTGATACTTACGAGAGTAAAGATAAAAATGATGATGGTGATGATAAGAAATCTCCACCGGCATTGGAAAAATATTCGCATAATGTTAATAAAAAAGTATCCACCAGTACAAAGCTGCGGGATGAAAAGGAAAATCATCATCCACAGCCAAAATTAAAAAATCAGAGAAAAGCATCACCTGGTGGAAATAAGATGAAACAAAATACAAAAAAAGGAAATTTTGAAGGAAAGAATCGAAAAGGTGCTCACTTGTTAAACTGGCAATTGACTGGTCAAGATACCATTGCAAAGGAATCATTTTTGTCTGCTGAACACAAAAGTGATTCACTAGATCCAAAGGAAGAACAGTACTGCAACATGGTGGAGAATATGCTAAAAGAATTACTGCTTGGAGAAAAGGAAAAATGCCATTTTTCAAGAATGGAAAAGTACTTTCCAAATCCAAACTACAAGTACAGCTCGATACCTCAGTGGTATGAAGAAAATATTTATAACAGAGAATTTCTGGAAAATGATGATTGGTATACCAAGCCACTTGAAACTATATTTGCAACACCTGTATCGAAGGCTCAGCGTTTATACAAACGGCATAGTTACCCACCAGCTGTATTTAGTTGTGATGAGAGATTGAATTGGGAAGACCTATTTCCAGATCCAGTCTTGTACCTTGAAAAACCGGAAGAATTGTATCAGTGTATCAGTCCTGATGCTAATTCCGATGATGTAGAGAGCAGTAAAGATGTCACGAAGTCAGATGCTGAGATTGAATGTACAGTACAAGATAATAAGATAATTCATTGTGAAGACCATCTTGAAAAAGCTTCTCGGCCTGGATTGGATGAAGTTCATCAGCCTGAAGTGGATGGATTCTTCACAGGGCAAAATGCTGATGTTACAAGTACAGTCCAGAGTTTTCCACTAGTTTGTGTTCACTCTGATACTGAAAAAGACACCAGTGGAAATCTAGTAGAAGTGGCTGTTGCAGAAAGTGATGGAATTGTCCTTTGCAACTTGTCAGCACCGCTGTTAATAGGAAAGGAAGAAGATGAGACAGATGTCATTGATGATTTACTTAAATCGGTGGAAAAACACTGGGACACTTACACTGTTTCTAATGATGCTAGCAGTACTGTTTCCAGTTCCGACAAAGGCTGTTTAAGCGACACTACGGAAGCATCACCGTGCATTACAGATGTCAGTCAACAGGCCAGTCCATTTCCAGATATGCTACTGCTGCTAAATTATGGCGAAGACAGCAGGTCTGAGTCAGGGGTTCGCTTGGTTAACTCTGATGATGATGATAATAACTTTGCCACTCTGGTCGATTTGCAGAATGTATTTGGACCAAATAGTACAGAGTTCGAAAGCAACATTCTTGAAGATTTTCCGTGGGATAATACTTCATCGAGGCAAGACTTGGGGAAAGAATGGCTTCCTTACAATATGCGTAGTTGCAGTTTGTCTCAAGTCTTTGAAGATGAAGCTGGTGGCGGAGAAGATTATTTTAGGATACAGAGAACGCTTGAAGGTCGTTTCCTTGAAAGGAATGATCAGTCCGATAATATTTCAGCAGAAAAATTACCACGAAAGGAATTCTTCCCTTTCACAGTGCACACTTGCAGTTCTAGTGATGATACAGATGCAAGTGGAGAATCCTTTGTTGATGTTAAATGTATGTTGGCTAGCTGCCAGGAAATGGATTGCCCACATTTGAAGGATGCCTTCTCTGTATTGTTTAATTTAGAAAGCGATGATGATGATAATGATGATACTTTTGTTGAGAACAAGGATCAGGTGCTAAAACAACTCCCGGCTATTGGTAGCGGAAGGGAAGGTGAGATTGACGAAAGTGCCTGTTTTCCAGCAGATCTCTTGAGTTCTTTTGGTCCTGTTGGTGATTACTCAGGAAATTCAGATTGTTTGCTGTTTGGTTTACCTCAACTCGTTGATACCAGTTATTTGTTAGATTTGTTTGGATTGAGTGAAACGGGTCCCAGAGTTTCCCGATCTCCAGCGTTTTTGTTTCATCTCACCCCTGTAAATGAAGGTGGTTCCTCGTGCTGGCACAACCGAGTTTTCCTAGATGATTTTGAATGCTCCTTGAGCTTTGAGGAGTTCTGTCAATCATCACCTAGAATGTTTTGGGATGATTTATTGAAGAATGAAATGTCAAATGTGGAGGGCAGATCGCAGGGACAACAAACTGTGAAACCATTGTACCATCTGTGGGATGTGAACAGCAACAAAAAAGTCCCTCCAATGTCAGATACGAGTGACGTGTGGAACAGCATCCTCAGTCTGTGTGTTCTCACACCAGAGTACACAGTTGGTGATGACATTTTCTCATCTCAGAGTCACGAAACGGGGGATTCTGCAGCTTTTACAATAGAAGATTCTGTCTTGGATCTCCAGTTTCTAGAGGAATTCGGTGAAAGTAAGCATTATTTATATGACAGAAGTTTTTTTGAAGGAAGTCTCCCAAAATTTTGGCACAGTTCTTGGACACGTGAATCATTTGACTCTGCTTTCGGTAATAATTATGGCTTTGTGCCCTCCAAGAACTCTGCATTTATGGGTGTTGTACCAAGAGCATTTCATCATGTTCAAAGTGCACCAAACCTGACTTACAATAGGCTACTCAGTCCACTTATGGGAACTGATCATTTTGAAAAAACACGTCAGCCTCCATACTCACCAACTGAGCACTTGTACTTTTCATCAGAAACACATTTCCGACCCATTCAAACACCAGTAGGTACTCCAGATGCAGAATATCAACTAAATGACTTGTTTGGTGGTGCTTCTGCTAGCACAGGTACACCATACCAGCAATACCGAGATGTCACTGATGAGCAAGAGATGAAATTCAGACCCAAGTTCAAAATCCTGAAATACCTCGATAAATACATTCAAACTGGAAGCAGCTTAGATGAAAACAGTGTCCCTGGATCTGACGTGGTGGTTCTTCATGCTGCTGAAGCACAAGAATGTTCAGAAAATACTTTAGATTTGCCAGCTGTAACACAAGAACAGACGACCGTGGTCATAGCTAAAGAGAAAACTGAAGAAGGATATGTTACCGATTTCCTTCAGGAAACTCAGAATCCCAGTCTTGAGAAGTATGAAGAAGATAACAAGTCAGTCTTGTCTGTCCCACCTGGATTTGAAAAATTGGTAGCCTCTCAGAGTTCTATAATAAATGACTGTGAAGGTGATAAAGTGCAACCCAATGGCAATATGATTGGATCTGATGAAATTATCTTTCATGATGCAGTTGTTGGTCCATTGTCAAACTGGAAGGATGATCTTACAGATTCCTCTGATACATGCAGTCCTGAGGACCCAGGTGAATCAGAGTGTGAAGCATCGCAGGTGATCAGTGATGATAAATCTGAGCACAGTGATGTATTTACACAGGTTGATGAAAATGCAGGAAAACAAGATCTGTGCTTGTGGGACTTTCCACAACCAAGTGAGGGTGATAGCATCTGGATGCCATTGCAGTCCACCATGGAGAAATCTGAGTCAGTTGATGTTAAAATGAGGTCTGATGTTGGCAGTATATGGAAAAATTCATATGAGATGGAAGATGAAGCAAGCAGTATTTGGAAAATTCCGTCTGAAACGAAGGATGAATCAGATGGCATTTGGGATATGCCAACATCTGAGATTGAAAACGAAACACAAACTATATGGGATATCCCTCCACGTGAGGTGGAGAATGACGCAGGAAGTATTTGGAAAATTCGCACGTCTGAGACCGACAATGAAACCACCATTCAATGTATGCCATTTTTGAAATGGGCATTTTCAGTTGAGTCTGATTATGAAGTCAACATTGAATCTATTTGGCAACCACCAGGTTCCTGTAGTAGTCCAGATCATCTTGACTGGGACAGCAAATTGGGCAAAGACGACGACATAGCTGTCAATCACAATTCTGTGTGGGCAGTGAGAGAGATGAAAGATCACATTTCTTCTCTTGAAAACACAGCCATGAAAGATATATGGGCTTCAGAATCGAGGACAGAGTCCATTAAACATCCTTCTGATAAAGAAGACTATGATCTGCTGACTACAGATTACAGTGGTGAAGCTTCTTGGAGTGCTGGGTACGAGAAAGCATATTCACATAATGAGAAAAATATTTTTTTCTTAGCACCAGAAAAAGAAGAAAATCCCATTGGACATTGTTACCAAAATGATGAACAAAGCAATATGTATTATAGAGAGGGAGAACCTGGCAGTCCCTCTGAAATTGTGTGTAAAGTGAGAGAGCTCTGTGATGACGGAGAAGGTGACAGTGTTAAAACACATCACTCCAGTGACCTGTACAATTACTACCTACAGAACTATCCTGAAATGGAATCCTTTGTTCTCAGTTCAGATCTGGAGGAGTGTACAGAGAAACAGGTATGTTATATATTTAATACCACAAATTGCACCTCGCTTCAAATTTATACATGCAGGCCCTCGGATTCCATGGAAACAATTGTTTCCGGTACCATGCCGGAAAATCATGGAACTGAAATTTAGTTTCCCATGATTATTATAATGAATATGACTATTCAACGGAAATAATATAATTTTCTTTTAAAAGCAGTTTCCAATGGGTTTCCATGATCGTGAGTCACAAAACTGAAAAAGTGTTTTTCATTAAATTTGAAATCCTGTGGCCTGACATGTATTAGATAAGATTTAATTGTTGTAGGTTTGATTACTGGTTGGTCATTCTCAAAAAAAACTTTTACTGTAACCTAGTCCGTCCCATCCTTTTATAAAATAAAATAAAAATTATTATTAATTTTGTTTTGGTTTGACATAAGAAAAAGTGTTTTGGGATAATAACCATTTTGATGTATGGCTGGTGTAGTCTTGATAAGAGATAACTATTTTATTAAATTCACTACAGAGGAAATAATTAGCACAAAACCAAATAATTTCCAGCTGGGTCAAATTTCGAGGTGCACCACTTTTGATAGAGAAGTTAACACCACAAGTACTGTGATTGGTTATAAATGAGTGTTGGTTGTAAAACAAATTAGTTTTATCTGGCCTAAATATGTATGCAATTTTATTTCAGCTAGTACGGCTGTGTTGAGTGGTCTTCTCCTTGGGACATGTATGGGGTACCTGTAAAAAAAAGTACTCAAATTTTGTTCGAAACTAGTGGCGTTGTAAAAACATCTGATTATACCAAAAATGAGCCACGAAATGTACCATTTTCTTCAGTTAATACTTTGAGGTAGGGGTTGTAGTACTGATATTTATGGGTCATAATTTGGTTGGTATATTGCATATAGTTTTTTTAAACACAAATGTTAACATGGTCACATATGGGATTTTATTTTGTATAGTCATACCTACACCATTCCATTATTTTTTCACTATGGTATGTTTTACAGTTTTCTTTATTTCTAAACTAATTATTTTTTTGTTCTTTCCAAAACACTTTTACTTTTTTCTTATGCCAAACCAAACAAATTATTTACAAACAACATTTTTATAAAAATTAAATTGTTTTTAGCTATAATTTCTTTTTAAAAGTATAAATATAAATAAAGGCCATCAGGTATTGAAATGTGTCTGGGTACAGCATGACATTTGGGCCTAATAACACATGTCCCTGTGTATATGTAGATTTCAGTTTGGCACATTTATATTTAAACTAAAAGCACAGTGCTATGGGTTATAAATAAAATTTATATATTTTGAAATAATAATTTGTTGAGACAATTAGTTGGTCCCATATAACTTTAATTTGGAAGGTAAAAACACTATCATGGACATATTCACGGCTCGAAACTCGTCAAAAAATATGGTGGCCCAACAACAAATATCTGGGCCACTAAAATTTAATTTTCAGTGGCCCAAACTTGCTTTAGGTTGCCTAAACATGAAATATTCATATTTCAAGTTTTAAGTGAAATATTTAAGTAAGCATATGAAATGTGCTTCAATAAAATAATATTGATTTGAAGAACCATTTCTACATAGTAAAGATACCAACTTACATGTTGTATTGAAATTAAAAATTAAAAGATAACACGACATGAGCAAATTATTTACTTATTTTGTACAATTTTACTTTGCCTTTGCTTCTTGATGTGTGTTTAAGAAAATTCCATCCAGTGGATGATGTCATGGTCGTGATTTTACTTGTAATCATATCTTTAGTAAATTCAGTAGACACTAAATTAACTGGCCAATCAAAACCCCCAATTAAAACAAGGTTTAAAGAAAACAGAACTCAGAACACCATGAAGCAGATGACAAAAACTAAGACCGCATTCTGTAAAGTGTAATGTTGTGTCAGAGATTTTTCGAATGGCTATGAACTGGATCCGAATGTCTTTGTTTTATAAAAACTACACCTAACTGCATTTGGTCTACAATATCAATGTTTATAATTTAATATAAATGAATGTTGGCAAATTACGTAATATGCCGATATACGTTCAGTTTTGTGAACCAAAATGTCATACAATTATTAATAGTGGCTCATATATTAGAGAAAAGATTGCCCAAATAATGTTATTTGGGAGACTAATGCCATTATATTTTAATATTTAAGTCTCCCAAACGGGACTTTGATCGCATTTGGCGACCTGGCCACAGGCCGTTTCGAGCCCTGCATATTTATAAATATATATATATTAATGTACATAACAAATTTTTTAACACTACATTTTAATGATTTGGAAAACAAATGTCTCGATAATGAGATTATTCTTTTCTGATAACTATTAATTTACATTTTGGTGATTAAAAGCAACATACAATTTTTTTTTATTACTTATAAACTATCAGAACTTTAACAACTTTCAAATCTGATAGAAAAATGGCTATGTAACACAATCAAATCTAAGCCATTACAAATATGTTTGAAATTTAGCCAATGTTTGTTGTTTTATTTTGTGAAGTACTAAAGTAGGATTATTACTAATCAGTAGGTTATATCAGGAGCCCTTTCATAAATGTTTTAATTTATACATATTTTCACCCAAAGTGTAACACACCTAACATGGAATGAGCCTAGTACCACATGTACATAAAAATGCTTACTTAGTAATATTTTTGTACATGACAAAAATACTTAATATTCTTCATTTCCAATAATGTTCTTTTTAATATTTCAGGATTATGATTTTGGTAGTCTAGTGCCTATACCTCAACAAGCTGTTTTCTCCTCTGACTTGGAAAAACAGTGGTTGGACAAAAAATCGCATGCTGTGATAGATAATAGAAGACGATCTCAGAAAAGTAGAATTTTCAAAGGTTTGGAAATTATTTTTGTTTTGTAAATTTGTTTGCCATTGTAGTATATTCTTATTATAAATAACAGTGGTTTACACAAACAAATTAGGCACTTTTGAGAATGAGCCTGCTTGCCAAATATGAGAAGGAATTCTGATGGTAAGCTCCTTTTATTGATAAATGAGGCAAATATCTCACAAGTTGTTTTGACCAGTACCAGCCAAAATGTTGTAGTCCACTAGGATTGTTACATGGTTATGCATCCATTTTAAATAAAATTAATATGAGATTTAATTTTTATTAAATTGTTTTAGTCTACCTATTTTAAAATATTTTGAGACCCAAGTAATTAAAATACATTTTTATTATAGCAACAAAGGATTTAAACGATTATGGCATATACTTATTCATGGCATGATTTAGCTTAGTCGGTTGAGTGCTCGCATCAGGTGTTTGCGTCACAGGATCAAACCACTTGGAATCTATTCAACTGATTGGGGTTTTTTCTCATTCCAGTCAGTGCACCACAACTGGTCAAAGGCTATGTTATGTGCTTTCTTGTCTGTGGAAAAGTGCTTATAAAAGATCCATTGTTGCATTAGGAAAAATTTAGCAGTTTCCTCTGATGACTATGTGTCAGAATAACCAAATATTTAGCATCCAGTAGCCAATAATTAATTAATCAATGTGCTCTAGTTGTGTTATTAAAGAAAACAAACAAACTTTATATACTTATTCCCCATTTTTAGCCCTTGGAAATAGTTTACATTCAATACAAAAAATATACCTTTAACTTTTATTACAGGTGCAAGTAGAAAACCATGCAGTTTCTTCTTGGATGGAAACTGCCGCAGGTCAGACTGTAAGTTTTCTCATGATATCTCGAACATCACGTGTCGCTTCTGGGAGGCTGGCCAGTGTTTTAAAGGCTCTCTTTGTCCTTTTCTCCATGGTTACCCAAGGTATGTTTCACCTGTTTTCTCACTCAGTATTACACACTAAGTATAACAGATCTGCCAATCTTTTAAGTATGTTTTTGAAGTAGCAGACTACTCAGAAATGTTTTGTGTTATGCTCATGCCAAAATATCCTAACTTGTATTAACTGATGAGAGATATATTTAAAGAACAAAATAAAAAACCCACAGCAACAAAAAGCATCTCACAATGAACTTGATTTTATTAATTACTTTTAGTTTTTATAATCCTTATCATTTTCCATGACACTAATGTCATAAAAGTAATTGTTGATGCAGGCTTCGAAATTCACGACGGCTCCACGGCTTTTGCCGTACTGCCTTGTGCCTTTGCCGTGATGCCTCAAAAATACCAGTTACTTTACGGCTATGAATAACCGTGCCCTTTTAATTTCCTGCCGTGGTGCCCCTTTTGTGTGTGTTTTTTTTAAAACTTGTATAACCCTAACTTTTATTTTAAAACATTAAACATGCACGGATTCGATGTTCTTCGGTAGTGTTTGTATACAGTTTCTTCGTCATGTATTATTTTCTTTTAACATTACCGATCCTCAAACAAAGTGCAATTTCCCCCCCCAAGGAGTGGTCTGGTCGAACATCCCTAAAGCCAATGGAATGGCCTAAATTCTTCTACTGTATACTGCTCTCTAGTTCCGGTCACGTGACTGTATCTTCCTTCTTTTCCACTTCGCTTTACGGTCTGGACGTGTTTTCCTCAAGTTTTCTCCAAATTGCACATTGAACGTAACAAATGATAAATTACGGTTGATACGTACAGCGTTACGGGGAAAAAACACGTGCCCACCGTAAATTGTCGAAAGTTTTAACGTCGTACATTTACGAAAATAAACGTAAATAGCCGAAAAATAATCCCGCGGCAACTTGTAGTAAATTTCGTAGTAATAAAAAAGGCGTTCCCTGTGGG
>JAECMU010160745.1:2245-14601 GCA_016106625.1 Dracogyra subfuscus | reverse complement strand
TGCTATGTGTAGTACTGAGTGATAAGAAGTGCTGATAATCGGTTTGAATTCCATCATCAATCATCGGTTATAATCAGTTATCATGGATTTGCACGAACCGATCAAATTTCGATTACACAATCGGTTAGAATTATATGAGCGTAAGTAGAATTATAACTAAAAGAAGCATGCACCTATTAATTATTGTGTTCTCCAAGATAGACCCTACAAATCGATCATTTTACCTTTAATAACTATTTATTTTATATATATGTATTTATTATATAACTGCTATTTTAGATTCTCTGTACACCTGAAAACAAACACCAACCTAAATATATGTATTATATCAAATCCAGAATCAAACCTAAACGACAAAACCATGGCGCAGTCAAAATCGTATCTCTGCACAAGGTTGCACACCACCATTTATTTTCCAATGGATCTACATGCTATATTGCCTCGGATTTAATTGTGTAAAAAAAAATAGCATGATATCGCAAGGATTAAGTAACTACCAATTTTTGAACCTACAGTCACTTGTCGACTGGCATGTAAAAAATCAATACGGGTTGATCACAAAAAAAAAAAAAAAAAAAAAAAAAAAAATCATTATCCATCCAAATGTCGGGGCCCCGTCTCATTTTGCTGTTATGCACCCATTTCCATCTGACCGCACAACGCAAAACTCGAGGAACAAGTACATTTACTATTTACCCACACAATCGATTATGGACTTTTGTAATCGATCATCACATCGATTAATTTCGATAATATGATCAACGACTGGAACATCACTTGTGATAACAAGTGTGCAAGTGACACTTGTATAATTTGTATAACAGCATCACGAGGCGGTGTTGATTTCTGTCCCCACCTATGTTGATTTTACCCGGTACTTGTCAGTTAAGAGCACTCCCTAAAATTAGTAGTCACATGACCCTCACGACAGTGCTGTATTTTTGCACAGAATATATAGACATAGAAATTGTAGTGAACTGCGTGGTTTAATTAAAGTTTGTTTGTTTTGTTTAAGTACATCACCAGAGCACAATGATTTATCAATCAACGGCTAGTGGATGTCAAACATTTGGTAATTATGACATTCATCGATAAAATGTAAACCTGCTAAAACAAATTCCATCAGAAAGGAGGGACTGCTTAATGTAGCCCATTGACTCAAAATACATCACAGTAGGCTGTGTGCACACTAATCAGAGAATATTATACTGTTCCATGACTGGACACGTTCTTGCACTGATGTGAATAAGATCAAAAGGAAGCAGTTTGAAAGAACAAAAAATATGTGTGAAGAAGATCGTATAAAGAGGGCAGCCTACTGCACCAAGCACATCTGCTCCTATTCCCTGCTAACTGGATCGTGTAAAGAGGGCAGACTACTAAGGTGGCCAAGTTAGGGAAAGACTGCACCAAGCACATCCACTCCTGTTCCCTGCTAACTGGATCGTGTAAAGAGAGCAGGCTACTAAGGTGGCCAACTTAGGGAAAGACTGCACCAAGCACATCTGCTCCTATTCCCTGCTAGCTGGATGATGTAAAGAGGGCAGTCTACTAAGGTGGCCAACTTAGGGAAAGACTGCACCAAGCACATCTGCTCCTACTCCCTGCTAGCTGGATCATGTAAAGAGGGCAGTCTACTAAGGTGGCCAAGTTAGGGAAAGACTGCACCAAGCACATCTGCTCCTGTTCCCTGCTAGCTGGACCATGTAAAGAGGACAGTCTACTAAGGTGGCCAAGTTAGGGAAAGACTGCACCAAGCACATCTGCTCCTGTTCCCTGCTAACTGGATCGTGTAAAGAGGGCAGGCTACTAAGGTGGCCAAAGTAGGGAAAGACTGCACCAAGCACATCCGCCCCTATTCCCTGCTAGCTGGATGATGTAAAGAGGGCAGTCTACTAAGGTGGCCAACTTAGGGAAAGACTGCACCAAGCACATCTGCTCCTATTCCCTGCTAGCTGGATGATGTGAAGAGGGCTATCTACTAAGGTGGCCAAGTTAGGGAAAGACTGCACCAAGCACATCTGCTCCTGTTCCCAGCAAGCTGGATGATGTAAAGAGGTTATGTCTCACTACACAGATCACTTACGGGTGAGAGTTCATCCATCACGGTCCACTATGGTTCCTAATTGGGACACATGTTATGGTTCATATATTCACTTCTAGGAAATAGTAAAGAATTAAAACAATATGTACATTTAATGTTAAGCCTTCTGGCTGTGTTTTGTCCATGTTATTTTGTAATAGTGTGCATCGACCTTTCGGGACATGGGTATATAGCGCAAGTGACAACCGGAGTGAATCAGTTAATGAACCACCTGCTCGGACCGGTACTACAGCCAGATGCGGTCATATAGCAAAAAAATTGAGACGGATATGTTCTCAATTTTGGAGTGAAAATAAATGCTTATATAATTTATGTTCGCAATGGTGTATGAACCCATTCTATTGACACTCTTCGCATGACGTTGGGCAGTTTAACATGGGCTTCAATGGCAGATGGCATCTGTGTAGTGAGATCTTAGGGAAAGACTGCACCAAGCACATCTTCTCATATTGCCTACCACCTGAAGCTGGACCCAGATGGATGACAATATGCATGAGCCACACTTGACGATTCGCCCAGACTCAAGCCTCACACACTTATCATGAATTGTGGTGTTTTGTGTAACAAATCTTATTTAAGTTTTTAAAGTTTGTTTTGTTTAACAACACCACTGAAGCACGTCCATGTATTAATCATCAGCTATTGGATGTCACATATTTGGTAATTCTGACATACAATCTTAGAGATGAAATCCGGTACATTGTTACATTAATAACTAAGGGTCTTTTATATGCACCACCCCAGGATAGCACATACCACGGCATTTGATATACCAATCGTGGTGCACTGGCTATAACGAGAAACAGCCCAAATGGGCCCACCGACAGTGATCGATCCTACATACTAGATTGACCGCGCATCAAGAAAGTGCTTTACAACTGGGCTACGTCCCGAGCCTGCATGGAGTAATTACTTGTGGTGTGTAACCTTCATACTATATACATACCATTATTATTCAAGTACTTCGACCCGTACACCTCGACTTCACACACGCTTAGAGCCTGATTGTTGTGGTCAATCCACAGTCGGAGGAACTGACCTATCAGGTCATAGGGGCAGCGGAAACTCTTGGCCATCCCAGTCTTGAGGAGTTCACTTTGGTAATGACACAAGCCGACTAACTGTAGTTGTGTAATGGTTCCTTTGTGAACGTCAATGTGGAAACTTTTAAGTCGATAACCTAGAAAAAAGGATAGGACATGTTTAATGTCACTTCAGCACTTCCTTCATTTTATGAACGTCTTTGAGCTTGTATATTTTTAGTAACATCACGTATATAAATATTTTCAAGACTTTTATTTGAAAACATTTTATAGTTTAATATGACATATTTGCATTTGTACAAAACTGAATGCAGTATATATGCCTTATCAGGTGTACATTATACAAGTTTCAGTGAGGTTGTCAGTTTATAATGGAGACTTTTTCAATAGTGTATGTTATCGGTATTACTAAACCAAATAACTTCTGGCTGGGTCAAAGTTCGAGGTGCAGCCAACGTGAGAGAAGTGAACACCAAAAGTCATGTGATTGATAATAAATGTGAGTGAAAAAAAAGGTTCATCTGGGGAAAATATATATGCAAATGTATTGCATCTAGTGCTACTATGTCAAGTAGCCTTGTGCTTGAAACATGTATGGGGTATTTAAAAAAACACACAACAACAACAACAACAAACAAACAAACAAAACACACACACACACACACACACACACACACACACACACACACACACACACACAAACAAACAAACAACAACCGTACTTGAATTGTGTGCAGAACTAGGGTAGTCATAGATGCAACCAGTTATTTGAGAAATGAGCAGCTTGACTCCAATTTCTTCTGATTCACTTTAATGATGAGGGGTGCTAGTGTTTATATCCGTGGCGTTTATATCGATTGATACACCGCAGATAAGAGTTTTAGCCACATAATTATGTTACTATTGTCATCTATGGGATTTGGTATTGTAGTATATACCCATAAAGGACCCGGGCTATATGGAAACACAGTTAACAGTATAGAAACAACTGCATATTTCACATTAGTCAGCGCTGATTAGACGAATTGGTTTCCAGCAATAAAGGTAGAAACATATTTTTATACTAAAATTACAAATAATACAAGAAAACCATGCCAGTTTTATATCTGGGAATTTAATTTACCTATATAGTCGTAGGAAATGTTTGCTTTCATCTCTCTTTAGTTCGAGGACCATAACTCCAGAAAAAATTTAAAATATCCCCATGAAGTTTGTTTTGTTTAACGACACCACTAGATCACATTGATGTATTATATTTATTGATTTCAAACATTTGGTAATTTTGACATTTAGATTTAGAGAGGAATCCGGCGACATTTTTTGATTAGCATCAAGGGATCTTTTATATGCACCATCCCACAGACAGAAAATATTTTGGCCGCTAATGCAGGTTCAGACCTATTCTTCTTCTTCTTCTGCGTTCAATCTTTTTACGGCCGTCATATCAGTAATCCGGATGTGGCGATGAAGTTTGCCGTCTTCCGGAGGTCGTCGACAGGTCCCCAGAGTTTGGTGTTGAGGGACGTGTCTTCCGTCCAAACTTTCTGTCGAACTTCTTCTAGGTGCAGGCAAGTTTGTAGAACATGTTCCGCTGTTTGCTCTTCTGCACCACATTCACATTGGGCCAACTCTGCAAGTCCTATCCTTTTTAGATGTTTCTTGAGTCTACAATGTCCAGTGCGAAGACGGAAGATTAAAGTTTGTTCTTTTCTGTCTAGTTGGTTAATGCTATCAGAGTCAGGGCTGTATCCCCCATTTCTTGTCTTCCAATCACATTTGAATTTTCGTTTTAAGATTGTCTTGGCTTCACTATATGATATGGAAGAGTTGTGTTGTGGGAGGCAGCTGCCTGCTTTTGCCAGTTGGTCGGCCTTTTCATTGCCTGCAATTCCAACATGTGCAGGGATCCACTGTAGAATCACTTTGCAGCTTTGATTAAGAGCATTTAGCTTTTCTTGCAGTTGTTCAATTTGCCGTTCTGAGGGTCCTGATGACAGTGACTGGAGAGCTGACAAGGAGTCTATTAGAAGTACCATACTGTATTTTCTTTCTTTCCTTTCTCTATCAGAAGCTCTGTCTCGGCAATCAGGGCTTACACTTCTGCTCTATAGTTCGAGCTTTGCTCACCAACTGGAATAGAGAGGGAGGACGAGGAGCCATCTGTGTTTCTGATGTATGCTCCACTTCCTCCTTTTCGTATAACATTCTCCGCTGAGCCATCTGTGAATGCATGAATCCAGTATGTCTTAGGATAACGCTTGTCTATCATTTCTAAGGCGAGTGCCAGCTGTTGAGATGGTGATTGCTCCCCCTTTGCTGTTAATCCTGGAACATCCAATCTGATTTCTGGGAGATGGTGTGTTGGTGACCAGACATTTGGAGAAAGCTCTTCATATCGATGGGTATTTTGAATGAGAACACCAGTGTGCTTTTTTTGCAGATCTTTTATATGGTAGTTGAGACTTTGCCTTTTCAGTCTGTTTTTGGTCATGTCCTGGAGCTTTTGGTGTAGGGGGTGTGACGACAGTCTTTTAATTTGTTCTCCTTGGATGAGAATCTTGTATTCTCGCCTGGACTCCAATGGCTCAAGATCTGGGTTTTTGTTCCATTTCTCTGATTGGAGTGCTCTTCATAGCGCCAAGGATGATTCTGAGGCCCATGTGCTACACTTTATCCAACGTACTCCTGTTTGCTTTTGAAGCAGTTGTCCAGGTTGGAGAGGAATATTCCATGGTAGGTCTTATAGTTTCGGTGTATACCTGCTTGAGGATCTTGGAGTTGGCACCCCAGTCAGTCCCAGCCAGTTTCTTCATTAGTGACAGTTTCCTGACAGTTCTTGCCTCTATGGCATCGATGTAAAACTTCCATGTTAGCTGTGTATCTAATGTCAGTCCAAGGAACGTTGGTGTATCTGATTGTGGCACTGGCTGGTCTTCGAGTTTTAGCTTCACTTTCTCCTTTTGAGTAGAGAGGGAAAAATGTGTTGATACTGTTTTTGTTTGGTTGAGCTGGAGTCCCCATTGTTTTGTCCAATCACTTACTTTGTTAATGGTGAGTTGGATTCTATATGTTGCAGTTGATGTATGCTCCTCGGAGCTCCACACAACAAGGTCATCATCATGTAGGGTGTTGGAGACGTACTTTGGTATGGCTGATGTGATGTCATTTATGTAGACTAGGAACAGGATTGGTGATATCACACTTCCCTGGGGCCTCCTTCTCTCATTTTGACGATGTTGCCGACTATGTTATCTACCCCCACTCTTACAGTGCGTTGGTGCAGGTAATCACTCAGCCATCTGTGCATCTTCCCCTTGACACCTGTTTCCAGAAGTTTCAGCAACAGCCCCACTTTCCAAACTGTGTCAAAGGCCTTTTGCAAGCACTTTTTTTCCTGGAAGGCATTCTCAATTTCCTGGGTAAGGTAAGCGAGCTGATCTTCTGTACTGTGGTGCTGTCGGTAGCCTGACTGTGTAGGAGTCAGGATCGAGTTGGACTCCAGATGCCAGAGAAGTCGTTTGTTGATGATTCTTTCCATCAGTTTACCCACACAGCTGAGGAGACTGATTGGCCTGTAACTGCTGGCCTCTTGCTTCTCTTTTCCTTTCTTAAGGATAGGTCTGATGTGGGTTTCTTTCCACTTTGCTGGGACCTTCCCTGTGTGCCAGCTTTGATTGAAGATATGCAAGAGGGTTCGCTTTGCTCCAGGTCCAAGGTGTTTTAGCATTTCATTTGTGATTCCGTCAGGTCCTGGTGCCTTCTTTTGTTTGAGCTTTCTCAAAGCATCTTCAAGCTCATGTAGGTCCAAACATTTTGTCATGTAGGAGTTAATCTCTGGGTCTGGAGTTTTCTTCAATTCTCTGATCTTTTTTCTGACTTCCCCTCTTCTACCTGGTGGGAGTTTGATTTCACTTTCATCTTCACATGAAGATTGTTGATCATCCATTCTTTTACCTCTTCTCCTTTGGCATCAAGGGTTTGATACCCCCAACTGGGAGAGTGGCTGTTGAAATCGCCTACAGCAATCCAATTTTCATCATCAGGCTGAATGTTGTTAAGCTGAATCATCTTGTTTGGTGGGCTGTAGATATTGCAGACAGTGATGTTCCTGTGTGGTAGAATAAGTTTTACAGTGATGTATTCTGTGTCTGCGTCTCTTGATCTTCCAACTTCTACAGAGGAGAGAGTGTTCTTGACGAGTGTAACAACTCCACCCTTTGGTCGATTTTCCCGGTCTTGTCTGTGAAGTTCATAGCCTCAGACAAAGAACCTATGAGAGCTGTTGAGGTGTGTCTCTTAAATATAGCAGATGTCAATGCTTTGGGTTTTAAGGAAGTTCTGCAGCTCTGTCTTCTTTTGTCGCACTCTTTCTGCATTCCAATGCATGATGCAAAGTTGTTGTTGACTGGTAGCTCTACTCTGATCTCCCCCAGTCGTGGCAGGAGATTCAGAGCCGCGGTCGGTAGCTTGGTTTGGGCCCCTTCGAGACTGGGAGCCCGGCGCCATCCCATCCTGGCTGCGGTCAAACAGGACGACACCACATCCTTCTAATGATACTTGTATGGCCATATGATTGTAAAAGCTTAGACATCCGATTATCTCCCACGCCATAATGGTTGATGTCTTCCGACTTCGGTGGTTGAGGTTTTCACTCGGGGTATTAAACCTCCTCCCCAAGAATGGTTACCAGCCAAGGCTATCGAGTCCATTCCACCCGGGTGATTTATCGTCAAAGTTGTCCTTCTCTTAGATAACTTTTCTAACAGGACTAGTGAGTGTTATCTGCCCAATGATGTTTTGGATCGAAGTCATCTTCTCATAGGCTAGCTGCTTGACAAGGCTAACAGGCCTAGCCTGCTCGGATTTTGGGGTCAGAGATTTTCTTCTCCTAGACAGATTGTCTCCCATGACTTACGTCCTCTGTCTGTCCGTGCTAGCTGCCCATAGCTGGGCTGGATTAGTGAGTGTCAGAGCGTGTCCATACACCGATGGGTCATGCACACTTCACCTCTGGGGCTCCAGCTGCTCTGAGATCCCCCTCAGTCTAGCCTGGGTCCACGAGGGCCCAGTTACCATGGTGTGCCAAGCTATGAAAGCAGGTGGCACTGAGGAAGTCTTGACCATGGAGAGGTTATGTACCGGAAGAGTAGGACTTATGCACTTCTGCCCACCTTTTCGCCTTTGCAAGCTATCCGGTGGCTACAGCTGAAAGCGAGAAAGTTAGGTTCAGACCTAATGTTTGCTGAAAAATAGTGGCCGCTGGCTGCGTTGGACAGGTGGCCACTCTAAAGAGGTCAAATAAAGAAATGCGTTGGGGGGTTTCTGGGTGGCCATTATGGGCAGGTGACCGTTATATAGAGGTGCCCGTTAGACCAAGTTCGACTGTATATATATATGTATATATATAGGAAGTGGATGTATGTGTGTATGAATGGATGTAGGCAGGTAGGTGGGTTGGTACGTAGGTATGTACGTATGGATGGATCGATGGATGGCTCTTTAACTTTTGAATCTGATTAACACACACGCACATACGCACAAACGCACACACTAGTTAGCAGTTGGGACATCTTGGGCAGTTGGGACATTTGGGGCTTCAATATGGTGGCATGCTTTCCGTAAACATTTGAAAACTAGATGTCGTAAATTAAAATGTCCTGCATTATATGAGTAAAATTCATCTCTGTCTTAAGACTATACAATAATAATATGCTTAATTCAGAGTTAAGGCACACCAAGCGTCACCCACTCACGCACCCACCACCGCTCCGCCGTGCCTGACCAACAAAGTAATAAAAACTCACCACAGCAGTCGCCTCGGTTCATGATGTAAACTTCCTTCACACGGATGGTCTGTTAAAGATATGTAACATTATACATAGAGAATATTAAACGAGTTCCCGTGTGAGACCGTTTATACTACATCGAGCATATGCGTACGGGCTCACATTTTTTTGTAGCGGCGTTTTTGCCCTATTTAAACGAAAATGCCCTAATTAAACGAAAATGACCGACTCTGGATTACAACGTTTATTCATATTAGCATTACTTCCAAAAGCTAAATAGGGTTGTAAACGAATCAATACGCATTTTTTCATGAATGACAACAATATTTTGAGGGTAGAATGATGGAAATAGGCTTACGACAACGAGTGTATTTTTAATCATATTTCAAGAGGAAAAACATACTAAACGATCTAACAGGGAACGAGTATAGTATTTTATTTATTACACCGCACATTAATGAAGAGAAACCACACAGAATTCCAAAATGACTAAACAAAACTTGTAAAAATCTAGACCGGGAAAATTACATCACTTCATTTAGCTATTTATCATTGAAACTTTGAATTCCTACGCCAGCCATCTATTGATGGGGTTTACAGAAATTATCATAACGATATTCAAGACAAAACAAAATTATTAAAATATATATTTTGTTAAAGTATGATGCTAACATCACCCTTACCCAACCCTACCCTACCCTACCCTACCCTACTATACTCTACCCTACCCTACCCTACCCTGCTATACTCTACCCTACCCTACCTTACGCTACTCGATTGTACTCTATCTTACCATACCCTATCCTACCCTACCCTATCTTACTCCAGCCTACCCAAACTTACCCTAGTCTACCCTACCCTACCCTACCCTACCCTACCATACCTTACCCTAGTCTACCCTACCCTACCCTACTATATTCTACCGTACCCTACTCTACCCTATACTACCGTACCCTATTCTACCCTACCCTACTCTACTCCACTTTACCCTACTCTATCCTACACTACCCTACCTTACCGTATTCTACCCTACTCTAGTAGCTACACTACCCTATGTTACCTTACCCACCTTACCCTACCTTACCTACCCTACTGTATCACACCCTACCTTACCCTACTATATCCTACACTACCATACCCTGCTCTACCCTACCAGGGAATGCACTTGGGATTGTTTTTCTCTGGCCACTCCAGCCACTCTCAGCAACGGATTGACTCGCCTGTACAATTTTTGAATGTCCGCGACTGAATTTTGTAAAAAAATCCAAACTAACTTAAATTGTTCTTTAATGATGATGATAACTAGTTTAACGTGCCCATATACCACCAGGGTTTCGAATACGCCCATCCCTAGTCCGACCTCGGGATGGGGGAGGGGGGGGAGGCGGTGCTGTAGAGTTGAAAATGGGCAGAACTTTGAAAATAGCAATTAGTGAAAAAGCCAAAAATATAAATAATTGACCGATCGGCCGAATATTTATATAATTTGGAGCAATTTAGAAATTAAATGACAGAAAGAAGAGAGGATCAGACTATGTAATAATATTTTTAAAAAGGAAATAATTTCGACATATGATTTTGAACACAGATCTAAAAGTTTAAAGTCCGATTGATATGTCCATGTGAGTGGCCTCGTTAATGTCGTTTGGGTGCACAGCTTATAGGGACGAGATGGATTGCATCCCGTCAAGAAAACTTCTAGTTTGGCAGTCATTAGAGGTTGAAGGTGTAGTGCTGTGGTGAAATACAGATATTGAGAAGCCGGATCCGTCAGAGAATATCAGACTAGGGTGTAGTCCAGTTGTCATGCGTTGGTATAGTGGTGCGGACAGGCCCGACTCTGGAGGATACAATATAGTATCACTATAAAGCAAAGTAAAGTCTAGAAAAGAGTAGTAGGGACCGATCCCGTTTCCTATTTCTTCTTAGAGTGGGGTGGTCAGTTTTCCAGTGCTGTTAGGACAGGTTCGTACATGTAGAGACAAAACGCGAACAACCGTGGCGATCTGCAGAATGGCCGTCATACGAGTAAAAAAAACCCCAACAAAACAAGTCGACATACTTAGACGGAGAAATGACGTGGAGGTAAGGAATCTCGCTAAAAAATGAATCCAACCTGGTGGTGCAGGCTGTCGTAACGAGAACCATTCCAGTGTTCAATCAGTTCCAATGGCCGCATACATCCCAGTAGAAAACAAAAACAACGAAATGAAGGATTCCCAAGTCGAGCACACAAAAGCACATGCGCAGTGTGCGCAAGCGAAACAAACACGAGCTCCATAATGTGAATGCTTGCTCTTTAAAAAATATGTTATCATAACATACAAACAATAATAACAAGACAAAAGCAGGAAACGGAACTTGTTTTAGTTCTTTACAAACTGTTGTAATTAGATTATAATTAGTATGTTGTCATGGGACCCACACAATCAAACATCTGGAATGTTTTACCACGGTTCGGTCTCGGAATGGATAAGGTGCTGTATGATGAGGAATTTAAAAAACAGACAAGTTAAAGGAATAATCACTATTTAATTATGAAACGGGACAATAACGATAACAACAATATTTCTAAATCATACAAAATAAATCACGTAATAAAATATTGTGTCAATATCATTCAATAATGTGAGCTAGTATCATTCATTAATGTGAGCCAATATCAAACAGGGAACTAACTACAAAACCTGGTGGTTTAGAAATCTACACAAACTACCAAGAGCACGTCCATATCTATACGGACGGTTAAAAAAACCCTGATAACGGTAAGGTTGGCTTCGCAATAGCAGAAGAAGAGATATCTAGACACGCTAAGCTAGTTAAATATTTTAGGCTGTCGGATAACCTATCCATTTACACAGCAGAACTAACAGCCATCTATGAAGCTATCAACTGGATTATAACTCAGAAATACCCAAAAGGCGTTATATTTTCAGATAGTCTTAGCTCTATACAATCATTTGAAAACAATAAATCTACAAGACCAGACATCCTTGCAGCTATCTATAACAAACTTAGAATAATGAGCCAACTTAACCTAGAAGTTACATTCGAATGGGTCCCGGCCCATGTAGGTATAATTGGTAATGAAGTAGCGGATTACAGAGCCAAAACCGCACTCTCAATTAGATACAACATTACACAACTACCTCTAGGAATTTCAGAACTCATGTTAAAAGCTAGGAAATACTACACAACTCTATGGCAAAGGAGCTGGAACCAGACCACCCATTTTTGACACTATAAACCAACCGTTAATTCAATCAGACCTAAGCATTCTAACACTTAAAGAAATAAATGTTCTGAATGTGCACATTAAACTCTTTGAGTGATTGATTGACTGAAATCAACACAGACTCATCGTAAATGACCTGTCAAAAGATCAGTTAATTTGAAGTTCCCACAACACTCGCACATGCACAA
>JAECMU010160676.1:0-11810 GCA_016106625.1 Dracogyra subfuscus | reverse complement strand
GAAAGTACTCTACCATTAAGCTTCTGTACATCCCATTAATGGTGATGAATCCTATGACCCATCATAGCCAGGAAAGTACTCTACCATTAAGCTTCTGTACATCCCATTCTCATGTACTGTAAGATTTCATTCGATTTCAACTTACTTTTGTGCTTATATCCAATTAAGGTTCAAGCATACTGTCCTGGCCACACACCTCAGCTGTTTGTCCAGGACAGTGGGTTAGCTGTTAGTTGTTCAGTGGTTAGTGAGAAAGAAGAGGGTGTAATAGCCATACATATATCCACTGAGACCTTAAGAACTCGCTCTGGGTGGGAGCCAGTACTGGGCTGCGAACCTGTACCTACCAGCATGTAGTCTGATGGCTTAACCAAGGGACTCAAATCATAATGTGCATACTAAGAAATTGTAAAATAAAAAGTTAGTCTGTTCTGTTTAACAACAGCACTATAGCACGCTGATTTATCAATTATTGGCTATTATGTATATTCTTAAAGAAGCTGGCAATATTTCCCCATTAGTTACAGGGCATCTTTTATATGCATCACTCAAAAGACAGGAAACTACACAGCTTTCGATATATCAGTCATGGTGCACTGGCTGAAATGAGAAATAACCCAATGGACCCACTGACGGGGATCGGTTCTAGAAAGACCGTGCATATGGCAAATGCTTTACCACTGAGCTATGTCCCACGCCGTAAGAAATTGTAACCGCTTTTGTAGAGCATGTTCCATTCTCTACTACAAATCATAAGATCTCTGTCAATAAACACACATTAAAAATACACCTTTCAAGTGTTATACTCCTTTGTGCTTCATGTTCATTTGTTTACAAACATGTCAAAATATTTGTACTTCTCAAGTCTATAAAACAAAGCATTGCCTAAAATATGGTCAATAATTGTTTTGTTACATAATAACATCAGTAAATTTTGTACTTTCATATTTTCTGTATTTTTGTGGAAATATGTACACGTGTGTTTATAATAAATACAAAAAATATGTATGGCTTTGTGTGAAATCACACTACAACCTATTAGGATATCACAAGCAAATTGGAAGCACACAAATCTTAGTGTGAAAACCACTTCCCACATGTTAGGTTCTAGTCACAGCAACAAATCATGTGAGAATACCCTCCCCCACCTTTAAAAGGAGCAACAGAAGGTCTACAATTTATTGGATTTAGTTTCCTTTTTAATATTACAAAACAAATGCCGACGTCATATATATATATATAAAATTTCACAGACCATAAACATGGTTAAACAAACCACTGTAATAATAATAATAAATGTGTAATGATACATATCAGCTTGTGCAAAATCTAAATCTGTTAGAAAGATTAACTCAGGCTGGTATGATTTTCATTTTCCTTCGCCTGGCATGACTTCTGCTTCTCTATCTCAAAACAATTCTTCTCAACAACAGAAAAATTCATGGAAGCATATTGCATAAAGAATGTTTTGACACATTACTTCTTGATTCATCGTGGCATATGGCAAAATGCTGAATATATTACAGGATAAACAAGCATTCTAAGGGTTCTGCTTAAGCAATATGTTTCCACTACTGAAACCAACAAAGTTCAAGGGCAACAACTCTGTAAAACATGGTTAAATACCTTTTTGACAGTTATAGCCCTTGAATAAATCTGCATGAAAGAAAAACTTGATCTGTAACTCTACATAATAAACTTACACACACCATACCAGCTCAAATATCGTTCAGCATTGCCAAAAACAAATAATCTGGGAAACCATAAGTGGGTCAGATGGCAGAGACAAAACCTAGAGATCCCTCTAGTTAGATCAGCACCGGACTAATAAAATAACTGGTTGCTTCTCACGATATGGACTTTATTTTGGTTAAATTGTTTGACCAACACCACTCGGCAGCATGCGTCGTTGTAACTTCCATATCTAAAGACTGAAACTAGTTATTCTCTGTGTTTCTCCTACTAAGTGACTGACTCACCCTGAGATTTGCTGCTGCTATTTTGCTTGTTTTAAGATCTGCTCTCGTGCTGTCCAGCTCCGACTTGAGTCGCGTTGAGGCATCCTTCAAACTCTGGAGATGGGAGGACGCGGAACCCAAACCCTGCTCACTCTCTTTGACTAGCTGCTCCAGACGTTTCACCTGGTTTAAAATAAACAAGAGGAGAAACCGTAATACTAATGTCAAGCAGTGTCAGATAATTATTGATAATTGTAATAATTCTTCAACCTTGTTCGATTTCTTTCACTAGTGGATGCTAGATCTGGAGTACAACGATGGTTTACAATTAATAACAGAAAAAAACGTAACACTATTTGATTTCTTTATATATAAAACAATGTCAAATAATTATTTAAAAAATAACTGCAATACTTCTTAAACCGTGTTCACTTTCATTGACTAGTGGCTGGTTTACAATTATTTAGATTTTCTTTTTTTACACAAAACTATGTAAGAACATAACTGTAAAAACAATCGCGCCTCTTATCTTGGTGCGCAAAAAAACACTCACCTTAACAAATTTGCAAGCTGAAAACTATATTGTTAATTTATATAGTTTTTGAGAAATTGAAACTGAAACCAAAAGCTTTTGTTCAGAAAATTAAAACAGTGGTGTCTTCCTTAATATAACATGTTTCAACTGTTCTCATTGGATGTATGTAAGCAGACGTCGTACTGTCTATCAGAATATTCCGATCATGCAAAACACCTTGGTCTATTTCTATTCCTAATCAGCGGAGGTGTTCCAAATTATCACAAAAGTTGCAGAACTGGCAGGTCATGTGTGTTGCTTTTGTAGCAAATTATTTGTTACCAATGTCAAAAAAATGAAGATATTGCTGTGTTTATTTAATTATCGGTTTTTAATAAAGTTTTACTTTTAAAAGGTTCGCATGTTATCAGGGAGCAGACGTTAGCGTTTGCCAAATTTGTCATGTACATTTTATGCCTGACTTCAGTGAAAATTTCAAAAGAAAAGTCATTAATAATTAACTGTTTGACAGTGGTGGTTATATAATAATAGTCGTAAAGTTAATCAGTAAAAATGGTTAGTAATTAATTATTAATGAGCAATTAAAACTTCAAAATGACATTGATTAAATTAATATTAAATTTTATTTGATTATTATTAGTGGTAAATTTGTTAATAGGACTAAATTGAAATGTTTGTATAATTATAAATGATAGTGAAACATGAACAGATTTTATTGTTCAATATTATCAGTTTGGTGACATTTACATTTTAACAATTAAGGTATGTCAATTTCTGTGGAGAGCAATGACTCTAGCAACAAAACATTCTGGGGAGCTTTTCTTAGCTCATGAAGATTTTAAAAATGGCAATCACTGAAAAAGGAATCTTGTTGATAAGGGGGCATAACTATGTGTGCCTAGAACTGATCTGAAATATTTTGCAAATGCCAGTCCACCGCCCGCAACCCCCCTCAGAAAAAACCCAAACAAAACAACAAACCAAACATGAAACACTAGTACTTAGCAAACAATTTCAAATAATTAGTTTACAAATAATAATAGCTAAACAATGGATTAATAATGAATCACATGGACTGATTTTATTGGAAGTAAGTGTTAAACAAACAGACACTGATCTATCGCTTTGATACTTAGTGCAAACTATTTGTAATAATCCTTCCCTGGCAGTCATATTTTTCAGAGCACAAACCTGCCATCTATATTTAACCTCAGTACGTAACATCTACAAGTAATGTCTGAAGGGTTGATGCTCAGAAACAATGCATCCAGTAACCAGTGACACTTACTGTACATTCATATCATTGATTATACAAACATGTATACACAATCTGTTTAGCAATAAAACAGGGAGGAGGTGGAAGGGGTGGGGGAGGAAGTGATAGCTTCCCTTAAACAGCGAGGTCTCAGAAGGTTCTAACAGACCAAATCAATTCCTATTGCCGATAATGTATACAATTTACTAATAAAACTGATATAAACAACGTATGAACACCCCCAGGAATTACAGCAACAAAAAGTGGCACCTCACATCTAATCTATCTGCACGAAAATAGGGGGTCACATACCATTTAAGAAATTTAATTAGTGTTTTTATTAGCAACTGTAATTTTTGCTGAAAATTGCACTTCCATTTTTGGGGTACACTGCATTAGTTTCAATCTCTGGTATATACTGCATGACAACTGTATAATAAATAAAAGTGTATTTATTTATTGTCAATGGATAATAGTATTTTCACAAATAATTAATGCCACATATTACTACCAATCACTGCCACAGCTGTTTTTACTCCGTTAATATTTGACGGTACACCTTAAACTTTGACATGGAACTCTCTTCTTTAGTACCATGCAACCAAAAGGCGGTTACCATAATTGTAAAAAACAGACACTTCATAAAACATTCAATAATGCCTTAGAACCAAAAGTATTTTTATGCTGGGGTATCATTAAACATTCATTCATTCACTGGAACCACAGAGAAAATGTTGCAGACAACTATGTCTTTTTTTTTAAAGCAAGTAGACAACAATATTTTTTACTCAGTCTTTGTAAGACTGTTGCATGTTTCATTGAGGACATTATATCCATTTGAGTACTAATAAATGTTACAGCTCTGTTTTGATTGGTATGTGGGTTTTATCTGAAAGGGACTAAAATACAAGAGAGATACATCAAGTTTGAAAATCACCTCGTTTTCTGCTGCCTGTAATTTTGAGAAGAGTTCTGCTCTCACTCTCTCGAACTCGTTTGACATGCTTTCCTTCTCCGAGGTGAGACGAGAGGTTTCATCTCGCAGTTTCTTTTCCAGATCCTGAAATACAGACAGTGTGCTTGAAACTTAATACATAATAACAGAACAGAAGAAACCTATTAAGAAATAAATGATTAACACATCTGCTAGAAAGTAAAGCAAATATGTAGAGCATAATATTAGTTAAGAAATAACAAAAACTATATTTGTTATGTTTGTTCAAATCTAACACACAAGAAAGAAAATGATCTCTAAAACAGCCACCAGCTAACAACCTATTTTCAGTTATTAACACAGTCCTGAACTACAGACTTTATACTGGTGGAAAGAGGAATTAAAAGCCAGTGAATGTTTCCCACCTCATCCCCAAAAGCCATTAAAAAACAAGCCAACCAACACTAATAATATAGCCTTGCAAAATCAGGCTTTTTAAGTATCTATTTTTAGGAAGGACCGAGGAGTTGAGATCAGAAAAAAGCAACAGTACATTTTTTACATTTATAAAAGGTTTGACAATTGTGAATGAGCTACTCTTGATATACTAAGTCAAAACCTATACTAGCTCGAATGCTTTTTTTACAATTTAGATTGACCGTTCAAATTTCGTGCCAAAATTTCCTCAAATCAAACTGCGCACCTTTTTTCTCTTTGGCTTATTAATGCTCCATTCAAAATTCCATAGCACCACCACCCACTCCCACCTGCTACCGATTTCCGTCGGACTGCTGGTGCTCCCTTGCACCTGCCAGTGCAGGTGGTCCCCTCTCCTCCCCCCACCCAACTTTGTGTCTTGGACGGAAGAGCTTGCTTTGCAAGCACTTGCACCCACGACAGGCGTGCACTATAACAGCTTGCTCTGAATGTGCACGTTAAACCCTATGACATGACATGAAATGAATGGCCTGTAAACATAAGCTTGCCATTCTTGTATCAACTAAACTTTAAGTCAGCCAAGCCTTGGTAGTCTCATGGTTAAGCCATCGGACATAAGGCTGTTAGGTATAGGGTTTGCAGCCCAGTGTGATGGTTAGAGATTGTACCCAGTTTGAGATTGTCATTCGCTTATTGCATATGCGTCGAAATCGAAGGGCAATCCGAAACCGCTGCTGCAATAAGCAAAGAACAATCTCAAACTGTGACACCGATACCAGTTCCCACCCAGAGCTAGTTTTAACAACTCAATGGGTAGGTGCAAGACAACTACACACTCTTCTCTCTTACTAACCACTAATAAGTAACCCACTGTCATGGACAAACAGCCCAAATAGCTGATGTGTGCCCATGACAGCATACTTGAACTTTCATGGGATATAATCACGGAAATAAGTTGAGATGAAATGGCAGTCACCAGCTACTAGTATTAGGCCAACATACACATACCTCTTTTGTCTGTGCCAACACATCTGCAGACGCCGTTTTAATTTTCTCGATTTCTTCCTTGTATTCTTTGTTCAGCTTGTCCAGTAGAGCAGCATGCTCTGCCAGCAGGAGTTTCTCCCGCTCTGCTGACCGGTCCTGAACACTCTTGATTTCCCGTTCCAACCGCTGCTGTAGTGTCTGCTTCTCTATGGACAAATCTTCCAGTGACTGAAAATTTCACACAAAATATTTATACACATCTGCTTTAACTATCAGTATTTAAAGTTACGGTACTGACACAAAGGTCGATGACAGTCACTTTTTGCTCCATTGCATTGGCTTCGTACACAATAAATAAAATATATCTCACAGTAATTTCACTTGAAATCCAAACTTCTTAAAAGGTAAAACAAAATTAATTACAAAAGTTTCTTCAAACACTTCCAGGTGCATTAGTAATGAGCAGGCAGCATAGCCCAGTGGTACAGTGCCCGCCATATGTCCGACGCCGATATAACCGTAATTGTAATATGTTGAGTGAGTCGTTAAACCAAACACAAACATACACAAACAAACATTAGTAATGTTTAAACAACCGTGACTTTTTCAATTTTTTGCCTAATTTTAGTCAACATTAACTGATATGAAATATCATAGAAATTATAAAAACCCACAGAAATAATACTTAGCGATTCAGATATGAAATTTACTTTATGTATTTATAACTTATTTAAGTGAATATACATGTATGTGAGTAAAAATTATAAACTTGCACCCACTCAATGTTCCTTTTGTCAAAACTTAATCCAGCACTTTAAAGGTTAAGCTATAAAAAACAATCCACAGTCATACTTGTTCGAGATTCTTCATCTGTGACGTCTGCTCCTCCGTCAGACTGTCACGCTGCCTCATCAGATTATTCCGCTCGCTTTCCAGCCACTTGAGTTTGTCATTTAACATGGACAGCTGGTCCTGGAGCTGTTTTATCAAATCTGTCTGGTGCATAGTGACCGCTTCCAGCTCACCCAACTTGCCTGTAACAGACAAATATATGTATTATACAGAGGATAATTATATAAAATTTATGACCCATGTGAAATAATTTTCTGTTGTCACGAGCATTAGTGAGTGACAAATGAAAATTATTTCACGAGTGACATAAATTTGATAATAACTGGAACTGAATTTGTTATTCTATTTATTACCTCAGCTTTTTTCTCTAAAAACCTTTATTTTTCATGCACATGTACGAAAGCCAACCTGTATAGAACCGAAGTAAACCACATTAAGTACTGTTCTGAGAAGTACTATAAGGTTGTACTTTAATCACGTTCATAGATAATTAAAAAACCCCACAAGTTCTCTTTATTTTGCTTCAAAATCTATAATGAACTGCATTAAAATGACATTTTGTTATTAGTTTAACACCAAAAACTGAGACCCATAAAGGCAAACTCTTTAAACTAAATGACATCCTTTTGTGTGTTTGTCAAATAGTGATTATGTTATATTTAGTCGACAAAGTCATTGGTTTGTAAGCATCAAATTGTCCAATAGTATTGTTCGTTAAACCATTGCAGAATATTTCTCACTGAGAAAATATTTTCCCTGTTATGAGTGATGACCACTGGGGTAATAAAACGTAATAATGGCACCGTGTCAGCCATAGGTCTGTCAGAGGTCAAGCAGAAGCTGTATAGAAGCGGACTCCGTGCTTATAAACCTTAAAGGAGGACACAATCAAGGCATTTGGCCTGGTATGCATATTCAACGATATATATTGCACATTATTGATTAATATCAACAAGTATAAGCATATAGTTAATTAATAAAACGGTTAAATGTGACGGCTATTATATATAACAGGCACAGCCATTTTGTACCAACCTAATGTGTCACGTCAGGAATTAGTCTTGGAATTGAAGAAACAAAACATACCCGATTTTTGCCGATGCATCCCAATATTCTTTAATAATAGTCATCCCAGTAAGCTAGAAACAATTACTAGTATATACTATATTTAATACAAAATAAACCAACATTGTGTTTTCTTAGTTAATTGGTGGTTTCTTTTCGTGGCTGTATATTTAGACGGTCTTGTCTTGTCTTAGACACTGTGTCTAGACACACTACAAAGACGGGTCTCTTTTATTAAGATCACAGGGTATTGTGCGATAATCTCAAATTATAATGGACTTTACCAGCCGTCCCCCTTTATTACTGTACGTAATTCTGTAAAACCTTTGATTAAGTAGACTTTCCCATCTAAAATCACAAACGGACCAATTACATTCCAAAGAAAAGAAAATCATCACTTGGGTATTGTGAGTGGTCGTTTTTGCTCGAATGTATCCTATCAATAGGTCTAATAATATGCATTTTAGCTTTGGAATTTTTAAATGAATTTTTTTTACTATAACTCCATTTCGTTATATTGATGCAAATTGAAATATATTTAGTTAAATAGTGTATTATACTATCAAGTCATTTATGTTGTTTTACAAGTCAGTTTGATAAATGCGAGCCGCCTTGTTGTAAATTAGAGCGTTTGTTTACACTGTGCATAATAGAGAAGTTCGACTGAGCTGACGTCACTTCGCCCCAAACTACACCACCGGACGTCACAAAAACGAAACAAAATGGCTGCCCCCAGTTAGCAGGAATAATCACTGTTTTTTATTAATTTTAAAATTACGCGTTTTTCATTTATTAAAGTGTCAGTATGTGTTGGTGGTCCGAGTATGTATCTTTCCAATACATAAGGCTCTTGTTGGAGTTTACTCTACCTTTAAAGTCTAGACTTAATAAAGTTCAGACTTTAACATCATGGCAATGCCATTCAAATAGCAATACTTTAAAATCTGGACTTTATTAAACCTGCAAACCAAACTGGTCTACACTATCTAAGTAGAATGACATAACAATGGGTAAACATACATATATATATATACACATATAGTTAAGAAAGGGTTAAAATTAATTACAATATATACGTACACATCCATAAATGTTTTATAACTTACAGTACGATACATATGCATGTATGTGTGTAGATACATGCAATATCCAACCCCTTTAGTTATTAATTAGTGGTTAATGCAGAACTCAATGTTTTGGATGATGATCAGCAGTGCTGTGATAAAAGCTACATGTATTTTAAATTGCCATCACAAACTGACTGTACACCTTAAATATATAACAGGTACAAAAAAAACCCCACAGAATATTAAATTACATCTTACTTGATTTCTCTCTCAAATCATCAGCCTGTGTAGAACATCGACCTTGTGAGTTTGTTAGGTCGGTCTCAACATCCTTAAGTCTTGATATTAATCGTGAAACCTCTTTGTTCAACACTTCTACCTGATAAAATAATGTTAAATGTAAATTCATGTAAATACATGTGCATGTATGTATATTATACAGAACTGTATATTTGGCACAGAGAAACCTTGTGAACAGACAGGAGATGGAGAAACGTATCAAACTAAATGTACAGGAACACGTGGGTACGTGAGTAAGTCATCCAATGGAAACAAAGTGATATTTTTGGTATCACCATACTTTGAGAATCGGATAACTATGCAAATTAGGTCATGTGACCAGCATGACTGACACCAAAAAAATGTAAACAAATCAAAATGGCTTGTCTCTCAGTAGGCGAATCTGTATCAGTAGAGGGTAGGGGTGAGGGCATGATAACAGAGGTTATTGACAAAGGAAACAATGTGAAAGAATATTTAGTAAATATTGTCGGTAGAATGCTTTAAAATATGTTGTTTTTTTTTCAATCAGAAATATAATAATAAAATATTTCATTCATTACATACATTTCCGTATCGTAAGTTTTTCTACGGACAGAAAGTCTCGATAATTAACTACTTTAGTATTTGGAGTTGTGTTCCTTTGACAAGCCACGCCCTCACTTGCTATCTTCATTAACCACGCCTCCTCAAATTATGTAATGGCGGATTTAATCATTGCAGCGGCGAGCAAAGTTTAAAACAAAACGTTTATGAAAAGATTGACATTATATGATAAAAAGATTATTATCCTCGTGTTTTTCGGTATCGTCAATATCATATATTAGGAATAAAAATTATGTATTATGCTCGCCAGAGGCTCGCATAATACAATTTTTATTCCTAATATATGATATTGACGATACCGAAAAACACTCGTATAATAATCTATATTAATCTGCCGGAATAATAGAGGAATAATACAAAAATGTCAGTGGATACCACTTATCTTGTACATAAAGTTATTTCAAAACATACAAATGTATCCAACAATAACAAGCTAATAAGTAAGTTACATCTACATTATATCTTTAAACAAGAAGTAATGAAATGATATCTCATGGACACAAGTGTAATAATCTACAATCTTATATATACATATATTTATATTCTCATACAACGTACTACATGCAGGTTTAAAGTGACATACCCAAGTTTCAACCCGTGAAAATTAACACTAAGTTTAGTTAACCTACAAACCTGTAACACATTTGGATAAATTTACAACTGAGTGAAGCATTAATCTGTGACTTTGAAATGGTGAAACACACTCTGAAAAATAGACTCAAACTCAACTCCATGTGCGCTTTTAAAAATTTGAGAAATGCATTTTGTGATATTAAAAATACCAGGATGACCAAAATACTTTGAATGTATGGAAATTGATAATCTAAACAATAAAATCCAAGTAAAGTATGATTTAAGTTATCAAAAACGGTTATAATAGTAAAAAATATGCGTTAGTGTTTAAAAACTAGGGTATGTCCCTTTAAAAGTAATTTCAACATCTTGGGGCAAGTTTACAACTTTTTAGCCTGTTTTAGACTTGCATGCGTGTAACTTTATGATAAAAATGCACAGAAGTTTTTCACTAGTCCACCAGAAATGTACATCTAGAAATTTACTTATATCCGCCAATATTTCGACTTATGTTTTATTTAAATGTAAGGTAATATTTTTGATTGCTCAAAATGAAACTGCATAGAACATTTTTTACTTGTCCACTGGACAACCACTGAGGTACATTTTGCTTATATATATACGAACCGATTTTCACTTGTTAGCCAAGACAAATGAACAGGTGCTTATTTCGAACACTGTAACTACATACATGTATACAGGGCTCGAACTTAAGAATTTATCACCGACGGCACTTTTTATTAATAAGTGCCGTGGGTGAAAGGGTCCACCGACGGCAATTTTGAATTTGCCGACGGCAGTTTTTATCCAAAACATCTTTTGCAGCAAATGGTCATTTTGCTGCATGTAGTCATGAGTATTCAATTTATATCAATAACTTTGAACATATATATATATAAAAAAACATTTGAAATTACAAGGGGAAATAAAAGAAAAAAAAAAAGAAAAAAAAAACCCAGCAGAAACTCTCTTTTTTTTCTACAAGTATAGCACAACGTCCATTCCCAAATCATTCTGTTATCACGCGCTCGTAAGCCTAAACGCGCACGCGCGCGCACACACAGACACCGATTCTCATGTCACAATCATAGGTACAGTCAAAAAAATACATAAAGAACATTCACCACAAATGTAACCAATTTATTTGTAAAAATATTAATAAAATAAAATAATAAAATGGATAGTTTAATAAATCCTATTAAAATACATTAAGTAGAACTGCCAACAGATGATTTTAACAAGTGATCGAGCACGCATGCAC
>JAECMU010160668.1:0-10568 GCA_016106625.1 Dracogyra subfuscus | reverse complement strand
ACAGTTTGCTCTGAATGTGCACGTTAAACAATATTGAAAATGAAAAAAAACCCATATGTATTATTTATTTGCCATTTACACACAATACCAAATCCAGAAGAAAAAACGTCTGGCATTGTTGTTATCAATCTCTGGATCATAAAGAGGGGTGGCGTCGAAAGTGAGTTCACAATGTCAATACCGTGTATGGCCACCGTGTGCGTGCACACATGCCTGACAACGACGTCTCATTGATGACACCAGATGGTTCAGAAACCCTTGCGGGATGTTGTTCCAGACCTGCACAAGGTCACGACCAAATTGGTTCAAGGTCAATGGCTGGTTTGGCAAGAGACGCAGGCGTCTCTCAATTTCGTCCAATGCCACTCAATGGGCGACAAGTCAGGCGAAACAGCGGGCCAAGGCAGTGTGTTGACATTCTGCTTTCCCAGGAAGTCGGTCACTACACGTGCGACGTGGATGCGAGCATTGACCTTGAAGGAACGGGAGCACATGCGGTCTTATGGTCTCATCCTTGTAGCGTATGGCAGTCAGATGTCCACCCAAAACCACCAGCTGCGTCCTCCCGTGTGATGTGATGCCTCCCCACACCATGACGCTCCCGCCGCCGAAACCTGCACACTGCACAACGCAAGCGTCAGTGTTGCGTTCGTTAAGATGTCTGTAGACTCGATTTCGACCAACACTACTGTCCAAATGGAATCTAGACTCGCCGGTGAATAGCACTCCTCACCAGTCGCAACGGGTGAATCGTAAGTGCCCTCTACTCCAAGCTAAACGCTCATTTCTGTGACGTCGTAGCAGAATAGGACGTATTGTTGGGCGTCGCGACCTGATGTTGTGCTCCAATAAATGGTTGTGAACTGTCCTGGCACTGATTGCTCTCAACCCAGGGATGGTTCTGGCTATCAACGTTTCCGCCCAAAATTGATTCAGAAGATGTGTTACACGAATATGGTTGTCATGTGCTTGTGACGTCCAACGTGGGCACCCTGAACGTGGTCTGTCTCTGGCGTTGCTTTGCTTGGTAACGTCGCCACAAATTCTGTATCGTGTTTCGATGCACGCCAAAACATCTTGCGACCTCGTTATGCTCCATTCCAGTTTCGAGCATCCCGACCGCGCGGTGACGTTCAAATTCAAATAGGCGTGGCATGGCGTAAAAGCCGTTTAAATTAATTAGAGTTGTTTTTTTCTAGACTGGTTTAGGCCTCTACTGTTTTCCGTTGCAATCTTAACAAGGACATGTGCACCTGTACCACGTGATCAGCAAATCTGGTTTTGAGTCTTGCACGTGCGGCAAACGAACAACACGTGCAATTGCAATATCGAGTATAAAGTTTTGAACATAATGGTTGGGCACATGTCTCCTGAACATGTTATTATTTTACAACTTGCGATTATGATTTTATTCAACTTTTTACCATGCACAGGAACGTTTTTCCGCTAGTATATATGCCCAAGCACATGCATTTCAAATTCATTTGGGTTGTTGTTTTTGTTTTGTTATTTACATACGCAAAGCAAATGTATGTAGGCAGTGAATCGCACGTCTCTTACACTATTAAAGGACCTGTCATTTCAAACAAGAGACTTGTGCGTTGGAAAGATGCATAACCGGACCATCAACATCTACTGACACTTTAACAAATGAAAAACGCGTAATTTTAGAATTAATTAAAAAAAATAATAATATTCCAGCTAACTGGGGGCAGCCATTTTGTTTCGTTTTTTTGACGTCCGGTGGTATATAGCTTGGGGCGATGTGACGTCAAGTCCGTCCAACTCATCTATTCACAGTGTAAACAAACGCTTTAATTTACGACAACCTGACTTGTAAAACAACATAAATGACTTGATAGTATAATACACTATTTATCTAAATATATTCGAGCAACAACGACCACTCACAATACCCAAGTGATAATTTTATTTTATTTGTGACTAAGTAATTGGTCAGTTTTGTGATTTTAGATGGGGAAGTCTACTTAATCAAGGGTTTTACATAATTACTTACTACCAAATCAAATCCCATAGACGACAATAGTAACATATGTGGCTAAAACTCCTACCTGCAGCGTATCAATCAACATAAACGCCACGGATATAAATACTACCACCCCTCACACTTAAAATGAACCAAAGAAAATTGGGGATCAAGCTGTTCGGTTCTGAGATAACGGATACGTCTATGGCTAACTTAGTTCCTCACAAAATTAGAGTAATTTTTTCACAGGGCTACTCAAGTAGCACAAGGCTACTTGACACATTGGTATTACATGAACTAAAATTGCATATTACCCAGATGAAACTATTATTTTTTACAACCAACACACATTTATAACCAACCAGGACTTGTGGTGTTCACTTCTCTATCAAAAGTTGAGTGCACCTCGAACTTTGACCCAGCCGGAAGTTATTTGGTTTAGTACTACCTATACTGTTTGTTAAAGTGTCCAGCTATGTGTCTTTATGAGAACCAGGGTTTGGTGTATTCTGACATAAAGTGACAACGTCACTGAAACTTGTTTCTACAGTGCAACCTAATATAATGTACACCTCAAAAGGCATACATATTGCAAACAGTTTTGTACAAATGTAATATGTCATATTAAACAACAAAATGTTTTAAAATAAAACTCCTTAAGATATTTATTTTCAGTTGGGTGTGTGCAGAGACAACAAAGATAGTCAGAGTACCTCTACCCTTTAAAGAATTCCATTAAAACACATGCACTTAATCGCCCCCTAGATTATGAAGACTTTAACAGGCACATCAAAGGAATATGAGTATTAAAATAATGCACTGTCTGAGGAAGGAAACACCATCGTGACTGTGCCTGTATGAAGTAATGAATTAATGTCCTGAACATTAGTGTTGGGAGGAAATCCTGTATGCTGGGTGTGGGTGTCTTCAAGTTACCAGGTGTGGGAATTTCAAATCCATTGGCCATGCTGATTTTCATAATGAATCATAAAAACCACTGTCAGCCACCAAAATTCCTGACTATATTTTATTTATAGCCTACTGTAGTTGGAGGTTTTCATAGTTGTGATATCTGGAATTATCATACATCATTCGCACTTTTTTTTTATTTTATTAATTACTGAATAAAAGCTATTTTTAAATGACAAAATCATCCGAACATTTATATTCTTGCATTATTTTCAAATCCAGATGAATACAATATGTATATTGGATGTATTCCTACAATCGGTAATCCAGCATTTTATTAAGCTAGTAACATTAGGTAATACAGTTTTAACAATAAAATAAATTATCAACTTAATCCAAGGCAGATAATCAAATCTGAAGAAAAAAAATGGTTCTGAATAGTATAAACTCAAAATACACTTCATGAGAGCTAACTAAGTGATTATTAAGAAAACAAATTGATCTGGGGATCTAAATATATATTTAACAACTTTATTGTTATGTATAAATAAGAAAAGAAGGCAAAATAGTGACAACAAATTTAATTATGTTTTGGGTAATATTTTTCTTCAAATTTACTTTAAATTTTGAATAAAACTACACATTTGTCTAAAATGTACCTTAGCACACTATAAATATCTCAAAGTGACAATACAAATCAAGTTCTTTACAAATTTGAGTTTTCAGAATTTCATACATGAAATATTAACTAGGTTAATGGAAACTAAAGACATTAACCCGCTATTGACACATGCTATTTTTAATACAAAAATAAATTGCTATTAAAATCTTAGTTCAGGTTGCCTATATATAATACCATAGTTAAGAGTACTTGTATATGGCAAGTCAAATACCATGTAAAAAGAAATTATTGAAATCATTACAGTATGAATTATAGGCCCAAACCAACTTTTCCTCAGTGCTAACTTTGATTCAAACTCCATTCAGAGCCATGTACAGATATTATTGTCAAGGTCAAGGTCATTGTGAACTTGCATGGTCGAGTGATGGCTAATTAATCAACCAGTATAATTTAATTAAATAAAATGACAAAAACATACTATTTTTTATTATGCACTGAATATGTGCTATAGGGTTTATACCACCAAATCAAATCCCATAGACGACAATAGTAACATATGTGGCTAAAACTCCTACCTGCAGCGTATCAATCAACATAAACGCCACGTATATAACTACTACCACCCCTCACACTTAAAGTGAACCAGATAAAATTGGGGGTCAAGCAGCTCGGTTCTGAGATAACGGGTAGCGTCTATGACTACCCTAGTTCAGCACAACGGTACTTGACACATTAGTACTAGATGAAATAAAATTGCATATATTTGTTACCAAGATGAAACTATTATTTTTTACAACCAACACACTCACATTTATAACCAATCACAGGACTTGTGGTGTTACTTCTCTATCAAAAGTTGGGTGCACCTCGAACTTTGACCCAGCCGGAAGGTATTTGGTTTAGTACTACCTACATGAATTAAGCAGGATAGCTGATAATATCCATTACGATTTGAGGGGTATCTACGCCGTTATCACACAATACCCTGTGCTCTTAATAAAAGCGACACGTCTTTCAGTATGTCAAGACACAGTGTCTGGGGGCCGTCTAAATATGTATGTATATGTGTTATGAATACATTTCAATCAAATTGGATATCGTTTATAAAATCACCAGTTCACGTTTCACAAGGGTGGGTAAATCATGTGAACTGAACAAGAGCATATTTTATTCCAGTCTGGAGCTCGACGCGGTAAGACGTGTTTGTTTCGCTTGTCACACTGCACGTGCTTTTTGTGTGCTCGAATTGCGGATCCTTCATTTCGTTTTTTTTTTCAACGAAATGAAGTTTACTACTGATAATTATGCAGTCATTGGAACTGATTGAATGCTGGAACGCTTCTCGTTTCGACATCCTGCACCACCAGGTTGGATTCTTTTTAGCGAGATTCCTTGCCTCCACGTCATTTCTCCGGCTGAGTATGTCGACTTGTATTTTTCGTGACTCGTATGACGGCCATTCTGTAGAACGCCACAGTTGTTCGCGTTTAGTCTCTACATGTCCGAGCCTGTCCTAGCAGCACTGGAAGATTAACCGCTCCACTCTAAGAAGAAATAGGAAGCGGGGTCAGCCCCTACTACTCTTTTCTAGACTTTACTTTGCTTTTAAAAATATAGTGGTACCATCTCGTATCCTCCGGAGTCGGGCCCGTCCGTACAACTATACCAACCCATGATGACTGGACTATACTAGTCTGATACTCTCTCTCGTTCAGGCGGATCCGACTTCTCAAGATCTTTATTTCAGCACAGCACTACACCTTCAACCCCTAATGACTGTCAATCTAGGGGTTTTCGTGACGGGATGCAACTCATCTCGTCCCTATACCCGAGTCTGATACTATCTCTTCTTCAGACGGATCTGGCTTCCATTTTAATTTATTCTATTAACTTTTTTACTAATTGCTATTTATAAAATTCTGCCCATTTTCAACTCGGAGGTCGGACTCGGGATGGGTGTGCTCGAAACCCTAGTGGTATATGGGCACGTTAAACTAATTTGTTTTACACGAATGTTATAACATTTTTTTTAAAATGCATACCGGTACCGGTACGGTACAATTCGTTTACTTGTCTTTTTTTAAAATTGCATATCAAATTCCACCCAACTCTATATTCAGGCCGCTGGATTACACTGGTTCAATGAATAAAGTAAATTTGCTTTTTCCGAACGATACTACTAAAGCATGTTGAATTTGTTGATTAAGTACCGGCTTCGGCGTCGTGATTAGGCCATCGGTCTACAGGTTGGTAGGTACTGTGTTCGGATCCCAGTCGAGGCATGGAATTTGTAATCCAGATAACGACTCCAAACCCTGAGTGAGTGCTCCGCAAGACTCAGTGGGTAGGTGTAAACCTCTTGCACTGACCAGTGATCCATAACTGGCCATGGTTTGTGCTATCCTGCCTATGGAAAGTGCAAATAAAAGATCCTTTGCTGTTAATCGGAAAGAGTAGCCCATGAAGTGGAGACAGCGGGTGGTCCTTAACTATATGTCTGATGCCATATAACCGTAAATAAAATGTGTTGAGTGCGTCGTTAAATAAAACAGTTCATTCTTTCTTGCTGATTAAGTAATCATGGAATATTTGAAGTCAAATGTTCGATATTTCTCACACACTGTCTTTAGAAATAAACACTTCCATTTTGTCTATTACAGTTAACTGATCTTTGTTACGCACGATTTAGCCCAGTTCGCCTGAGTTCGGATCGAACCACCTCGGTGGATCCATTCAGCTGAATTGGCTTCTTTTTTCTTTTTTGTCCAAAACCTTCTTCTTTTTTTTTTTTTTTTTTTTTTTTAAATATCTGTGTGGTCCTTAACCATATGTCTTACGCCATATAACAGTAAATAAAATGTGTTGAATGCATCGTTCAATAAAACATTTCCTTTCACCACACCATAAACCCTTCCTTGATTCCCAGAATAATGAAGGGATTAATTGCACGCGTGGTTTAGCAGCACCGAAGAAAGGAAACGTTAATTATTGGAGGCGCAGAAAACAACTATTGTTCAGCATTCGACCTGCAACTTGACTGTGTAAGTTATTGGATTTTTAATGGCTTTGTAAGGTGGTGTTAATCCATCTTACAGAATTACAAACACAACATTTCACTACATTAAGGATTACCAGCAACTTTACACCTTCCCAGAAATACTAGCTGAACCCTGTTAATTATTTCTTTTGACAGTTTTCATTAAAACTGAGTAGGCTAATTGAGTTTACTTATTTATTATATTTTTATCACTATTAAAAGTACAAATGTCTTACTTTACATTTAGTGTTTCGAGTAGAAAATTCTATTTCCTGTGGCAGCATTAACGTTTGAAAAGCAGGTAGTAAAAACCCAAATAACTTCCGGTTGGATCAAAACTTTTCATAGAGCAGTTAATACCACAAGTTCTGTCATTAGTGATAAATGTGAGTGTGGGAAAAATATGTATGCAATTTTATTTCATCTAGTACCACTGTGTCAAGTTGCCTTGTACTTGAAACATAGGGTACCTGTAAAAACAAAAAAGTACTTAGATGTTGTGCGGAAGTAGGGTAGTCACAGACGCTACCCGTTGAAATGAGCATCTTCACCCTCATTTTTTCTGATTCATTTTAAGTGCGACGGGTGGTGGTGTATATGTCGATTGATACGCTTCAGGTATGAGTTTTATCTCATATGTTACTATCGTTGTCTATGTGATTTGATTTGGTGTGCTGCTATACATATATCGATCCCCGTCGGTGAGCTCATTGGGCTATTTCTCGTTCCAGCCATTGCACCACGATTAGTATATCAAAGGCCATGGTATGTACTACTGTCTGTGGGATGGTGCATATAAAAGATCCCTTGCTGCTAATCGAAAAGAGTAGCCCATGAAGTGGCGACAGCGGGTTTCCTCTCTCATTGTCTGTGTTGTCCTTAACCATGTGTTTGTAAATAAAATGTGTTGAGTGTGTCGTTAAATAAAACATTTCTTTCTTTCGGTATGCACAACTCATAGAAAGGAGAACTCATTCAACACCATTGTGGACTATATAGGCAGGTGTAATTTCATTCAAAGATCCAATTTATAACCTATATTATTAAAACAATTTTTTTTTAAATACTCTATCTTCGTAACACGACGCTGATTGGTCAGTTTACTTCTCTTCTACCTATATTACAATATTGTTTGACCTTCGAGTTAACAACGTCCGGATATCAAAGGCGTCTTTTCCTTCTGTTGTTAAATCTGGCCATTTTTTACAAAACTACGCTGATACACGGCATTTAATAGTAATAATTGAACAAACTTTCGATTAGAATAATGATGATTATGGATGATGATGAGGTGGAGGATGGCGATGACTTTGATCATCATCTTGCTACTAAGATGAAAGTGAGCATGATGATGATGTTGGCACAAGGTGCTGTAACCCAACGAACGAAAAGAATGATGGTGGTGATGATGATGATGATGATGATGATGATATCATGGATGGATGGTTGGATAGATAGATAAGACGCTGACGACCATGACCATGATGATGATGATGAAGATGATGATGCACCTTAATTCCATGCTCAATATATGCAACAGTTATTTCCTGTCGTCAACTTGACTGCCTAGCCAATGTGTTAGTAGACAAGCCTACAAGGTTTGCGTAAACCATTTGTGGGTGAAAGAAAGTAAAGTTTTTATTTAACGACGCCACTAGAGCACATTGATTTTTTTATCTTATCATCGGCTATTGGACGTCAGACATATGGTCATGCTGACATTGTTTTTTTTTAAGGAAACCCGCTGTGGTCACATAAGCTACTCTTTTACGCCAGGCAGCAAGGGATTTTTTATTTTCGCTTCCCACAGGCAGGACAGCACAAACCATGGCCTTTGTTGAACCAGTTATGGATCACTGGTCGGTGCAAGTGGTTTACACCTACTCATTGAGCCTTGCGGAGCAACCACTCAGGGCTTGGAGTCGGTATCTGAATTAAAAATCCCACGCCTCGACTGGGATCCGAACCCAGTACCTACCAGCCTGTTTATCAATAGCCCAACCACGACGCCACTGAGGCCAGTGTGGGTGAAAGAAGACGTTTTATAGTTGCAGAATGACTATAAATAATTTTTTTTTATTAATTATATCTTTTAGTCATTAAAGCGGCACTGTCTGGAATATTTTTATTATTTAAGCACATAGAACAGAAAATCCCATTACGTTTGGTGCATATATAGCGCCGCACTCATTATTGGTTTCACTACACTGGCTTATCCAGGTCAACAACATAGCCATTATTTTGAAAGTGGGACACTTTTGACGGGCTCCTAGCGATCTCGGTTTTCATTGGCTTATCACAAGTGTGTAATTTCCAACGAGATCACGTGAGATTTCGCAATTTTTTAACAAATGTAACTGTCTTAATTGAGGGGTCGTCTCATATCTACAAATCATAGTGGTATGGTACGTAGTTCCATGGGTCGGTGGGTGGGGGATTTGCCGTGAAACTTTGAGAGTGGCCAGCTGTTGGCATACGCGTTACATGTAAGGGGGTGTTACTAATTATGTAACGCTCTTGGGGTAGAGGAAGAGGGTACTGTGTTCGATTTACATAACATTTTTCAAGACTATAATATTATGTTATTTTTATTCATTACTTAGACCTAAAAAGTAAGGAGGGTTTTTAAATGCGCAGTCAATCTAGGATCGATCCCCATCGGAGGGTATATAAAAGACAATAGTATGTGATATCCTGTCTGTGGGATGGTACATATAAAACGATTCCTTGCTAAAAAAAAAAAAACCACACACACACAAAAAACCCACACAAAACCCAACAAAAACAATAACAAAACAATGCAGTGGGTTTCCAAGGCGCGTTTGTAGGGATTTCAGCGGGGTTGGGGTTATAGAATGTGTTAGGTGAAGTTTATACGAGGCCATGCTCCCCCAGAAAATACATTTCATTTTTTTCAAGCTTGGGCAAGTAAGGGTTTTGACCTCCAATACCTTTCCCCTGCACATTCACCCGATCCTTCTATTTATTACCCACAATCAATCTTAAAGGGACATTCCTCAGTTTGCTGCAATATTTTAAGATGTTATCGACTAATCAAATATTTCTACGATTAAACTTACATATTAAATATAATTGTTGGTTTAGAATATTAGTGGCTGAATATTAAACATGTTTCTGATCGTTTTAATAGTTGTACTAGGTTAAATTTAATTTGATTTCCTAAGACGACCAGAAACGCTTTTAATATACTGACACTGATATTCTAAACAAGAAAATATATTTAATATGTAAGTTTAATCGTAGAAACATTTTATTAGTCGGGAAAATCTTAAAACATTGCGGCAAACTCAGGAATGTCCCTTTAACTTATTTCACTCAGCTCGTTTAATTAGGAGATAAACATACTCTGATTTCATTTTCGAGGTAGGTTATCGTGGATTTAACACCTCTAAATGTCATTTAAAACCGAACGCGTTAGCCAACAAACCCCAGTCTTACCTAACCAGAACTCGTTGTTCAAATCTCCAAACCCGTCCCTGTAGTCACTCCAGTTTCTGTAGAAATTCTCCGACCCGTCAGTTCGTCTCTGAATAACCTAGCGAGAGAATGAGAACACTCATTTAAAGTTTGTTTTGTTTAACGACGCCACCAGAGCACATTGATATATTAATCATTGGCCATTGAATATATCAAACATTTGGTAATTCTGACATTTATCATCCATTATTAAAGGCTTTTGTATATGATATCGCTAGCACTATAATTTGCGATATCTCCTGGAATATCTTCGCTAGAGGTATCGCTTCTTATTATCTTGATTGGTCAAATTTTAATCAAAAGACAATGTTTTGTTACATCAGTGTGTTTGTTTCAGCGCTAAACCGGCCATTAGTGACGTCACGCCACTTGCAAGTGGTTTCATTCACGTCCACGTGGTACGGTTCCGTTAATAAATTGTTAACAATTATAGTTTGGCGTTATTTTGATTGTTTGGCTGTATGGTTTAACATGTCGACAAGATAAATTCGTTATAGAAGCATCTCTCGGGGTAT
>JAECMU010160643.1:0-12967 GCA_016106625.1 Dracogyra subfuscus | reverse complement strand
CAAGTCCATTCAGAGATGTGTCTATAAGTACTTTAGTTGCAAAGTCCATTCACAGATGTGTCTGTAAGTACTTTAGTTGCCAAGTCCATTCACAGATGTGTGTGTAAGTACTTTAGTTGCCAAGTCCATTGAGAGATGTGTCTGTAAGTACTTTAGTTGCCAAGTCCATTCAGAGATGTGTCTGTAAGTACTTTAGTTGCCAAGTCCATTCACAGATGTGTGTGTAAGTACTTTAGTTGCCAAGTCCATTCAGAGATGTGTCTGTAAGTTCTTTAGTTGCCAAGTCCATTCAGAGATGTGTCTGTAAGTACTTTAGTTGCCATGTCCATTCAGAGATGTGTCAGTAAGTACTTTAGTTGCCAGGTCAATTCAGAGATGTGCCTGTAAGTACTTTAGTTGCCAAATCCATTCAGAGATGTGTCTGTAAGTACTTTAGTTGCCAAGTCTATTCAGAGATGTGTCTGTAAGTACTTCAGTCGCCAAGTCCATTCAAAGATGTGTCTGTAAGTACTTTAGTTGCCAAGTCCATTCAGAGATGTGTCTGTAAGTACTTTAGTTTCATGTCTGGCAGTTTTTACACAAACCATGGAATTGATTGTTTTTGGCAATTTCCAGTTTCATTTAAAAATAAACACGATAGGTCTAAAGTTTTGAGTCTCAGGAACCAGATGTAGTGAATGTGAACGTAATACCTACCAGGATGAAACGTCTCAGTTGTCATGTAAACCGTGTCCAGGTAGCAACATAACACTGATCACAGGAGCAAAGTCCATTGAGAGATGTGTGTGTAAGTACTTTAGTTGCCAAGTCCATTCAGAGATGTGTCTGTAAGTACTTTAGTTGCCAAGTCCATTGAGAGATGTGTCTGTAAGTACTTTAGATGCCAAGTCCATTCAGAGATGTGTCTATAAGTACTTTAGTTGCCAAGTCCATTCACAGATGTGTCTCTAAGTACTTTAGTTGCCAAGTTCATTCAGAGATGTGTCTGTAAGTACTTTAGTTGCCAAGTCCATTCACAGATGTGTCTGTAAGTACTTTAGTTGCCAAGTCCATTCAGAGATATGTCTGTAAGTACTTTAGTTGCCAAGTCCATTCAGAGATGTGTCTGTAAGTACTTTAGTTGCCATGTCCATTCAGAGATGTGTCTGTAAGTACTTTAGTTGCCAAGTCCATTGAGAGATGTGTCTGTAAGTACTTTAGTTGCCAAGTCCATTCACAGATGTGTCTGTAAGTACTTTAGTTGCCAAGTCCATTCAGAGATGTGTCTGTAAGTACTTTAGTTGCCAAGTCCATTCAGAGATGTGTCTGTAAGTACTTTAGTTTCATGGCTGGCATTTTTTACACAAACCATGGAATTGATTGTTTTTTGGCAATTTCCAGTTTCATTTAAAAATAAACATGATAGGTCTAAAGTTTTGAGTCTCAGGAGTAATTACGGGATGTAAGTACAGGAGTTTTCCTGCAACAGTATGTAACTGTTTGTCAGCTAGTCCCAAACCACTGTATTTCATTGTTTGTTCAGAATATGCTTCTTTTGTGATGCTTTTGTTTTATTTTCAATAATGATTTTTTAAAATTTATGTTACTAGTTTAAGTTGCAGTGTCTGGTTTCAGTCGTTTACAGTCAAGTTCTAAGTTCTAATACAAGCATAACTGTACTTGCTATCACAACTGTAATAAGAAACACAATAATAACAGTATTTCTTGTATACACATTGTGGGTTATCTATTGCCTACCAGAATACATCCAATTATACTAATCAGATATATATAATTTTTATAATGCAACAATAGCCGAACCGTACTATTTTTAGCCCAGTGGGCACCTGCCAAAAGTGTCCCACTTTCAAAATACTGGATTTATTTTTAACTTGGAAAAGCCAGTGTAGAGAAACCAATTCAAAGTGTGGCGTCTTATATGCACCAAACGTAATGAAATTTTCTGTTCTCAATGCTTAAATAATAAAAATGTTCCATATACTGCAGCTTTAAAATATACTGAATTCCATTGGAAAGGTACCAAATTGATTTGTAATTGTTAAAAGGATATTAGAAGAAATAATAAAACATACATCTGATTAGTATAACTGGATGTATTCTGGTATGTAATAGATAACCCAAAATGTGTATATAAGAAACACCGTTATTATTGTGTTTCTTATCACAGTTGTGATAGCAATTACAACTGAAAATTGGTGTGGTGCATTTTCAATATTTCAGCAAGTAATTATTGTACAGATACATCAGACACATTTTTTATATTTATTTTATAACTTGCTCCCATTAATTTCATGAGTTACAGCAATATATTTTCCTACCCAATAAAACACTTTGCCAGCCAACAGATGATCAAGATTATTTTCGTTTGACTTTTATGAAGCAAAAAGGTGAGATATATATAGACTTATTACTTTTCTGGCAGCGCTCACATCTCTTAACTTTTGCATTTGGTGCAATGTTCAAGTTTCATCTTCATTTGTCACAAACCATAAGAGCTAGATCAAAGAAACTTGGTTTATTAGCTGTACCTTGTTCATTACAACAACAAAAAAATTAAAACAAAAATTAAACTTTTAATAAATTTGAATTTGTACTGAGATACAAAGCCAAAACCTACAGCCAAGACCAGCTTTTACTGATCTCTGGGAAAACTGGTACAGAGTCTATAGAGGGGATTAGGCCCTACCCACCTCACCTCTATTAGTATCACAACTCACAGCTTCAGTTGTTAACTGTTAACACCTTTTGGTAGATAAAACAATAAACGATTAGTCGCCATCGTTTGAAGTTACGTAAAACAATTAACGATTAGTCGCCATCAAGGAGAGCTTGTGTTTAGGCTGTGCCTGTTGAGTGAATATTTTTGTGAATTTTATTCTCAATAAAATATTTCAAAACAAAACAAATTAGTCGCAATGTATGTTAGCTTGTTCAATAAACATGTTATTTTTACATGATTTTGAGTTTTATTTCTAAAACGAGAGTACTAATATACATGAAATAAATACAAAATGTTTATCAAATGCGCTTGGAAATTTGTTGTTGCAACATGTATCGCTATCTGCAGAAAACAAATAGTGATCCTAAAATTGAAGGCCACATGCTACCGGAATCACACTTCAAACTGGAAAATAATACGTGTGTATTAATTTTGTGACATAAGGTTGGACGTGAAACGACGTAGAATTTTACGCATGCATTTTTTTCACGGTTTACAGTATTTAAAAAAATATATATATTTTAAGTAATGGTCATTTTGCTAACCATAGTGTGAAAAATTTACCTTGAAAATAGCCACTGTAATTTTCATGCTATATTTGAAGTTATTGTATCCCAAGATATAATGTATATATAGAGACATGGAACTTTGTATGAGCACTAAGATTATATAGGTCTGATAACTGAATGCTTAGAGACAATTGAAAAATCTTTAAAATAAAATATTCTCTAAAATAGTCTTACATTTATTATGCCCACTTAACTATTTTTCTCTCAAGTGTTTAATACTTCCCTTCCCCACTGGAAAAAGGTGATTCTTCCTTTGACAATATTGTAAATTAAATCACGTTTCTTACTATGCACCATTACCGGTACTTTCACCCATAAAACTGACTGAATGTTCAACGTATTCCGAGTTGCTTTAATGATGTTTCAAAAAAAAATAATATATATACAGTGTTAAACCGGACAGCCATGGACCAAGGAAAAAGTCCGGTTTTCAGGTGTATCTGGTTTATAGAGGTTTCAGTATTGAGGTAAACCATTTGTTGATTGGTTTTCTTTACTGATATAGTAACTAATATAGATTGCCAAAAAAACAGGTACACTTTCAAACTTTCAAATTATTTTTAGTTTATCATCAAGCAGTATTTCAACATGGCAGCATTTCGCTGGACTTTTCAACATGTCCAAAGCAAATACTAAAAAGAAACTCTTGGTTACTCTTTATTTTGTTATATAAACTTTACAAAGATAAAAAACAAAACAACAACAAAAGGGTACGAACAGTTGGAAAAATTAATTAAATTGCATGTAGGCTTATGAAAAGGAGCTCAATCATATTTGTAAGTTAATCTAACTTTGCAACAATCGAGCTCAGAATAAAGGGAGTATGTGTTTCCTCCAGTTATTAAAACATCAAAGCTGTTAATTAATCCCTTATTTGGTATTTGTCAACTGCACCATAGTGTCACTGGAGAATGCGCACATGTAATTAGCTCTGCGTGCACAATCACATTATCGGATGAGTGGGTATTCAAAGTATAAGTAATGCAGTAATGATTTATGTCGTTGTGACCGTCTGGTTTTCTGAGGTAAAATTTGCATTAGGAACACAGTGGGACTGGATATTTCCATCTGGTTCAGTGCAGAGGGGTTTCCAGTTTAGAGAGGTAAATTTTAGTGTTAAAAGATAAGCAAATCACAGGACCATGTAAAACGTCTGGTTTTGAGGGAATTGCGGTTAATTGAGGGTCCGGTTTTGAGGGGTTTCACAGTATATGTGATGCTGTGAAATTGTTCTAGGTTGTATTTGAAGATCTACATGTATGTTGGTACTGAAGTTATAATTATAGTAGAAATGTGGTATGTTTTTCAGTGGATTGTCCATCTGGAGAGGAATATAATGGCCGTGTCGATGATGGCAGTTGTGTAAAATGTAAGATTGGAGAATATCGGGTGAAGGAAAAATCAGATAAATGCTTGGTATGTCCTAAAGGGCAGACAACGATATCAACAGGAGCTATCAAATGTGTGGACTCAAAAGGTATCCATTTTTATTCTTGAGAAAAAGTTATACGTCCATGTATGTTAATTTGTGCCATTTCTATTTGTTACTATCTGTCATTGATGTTACTGAAATATTTCTATATTTAGTACATGTATTAATACTATTATAATATACCTTACTCGGGAACGTTTTGTTTTCAAAGTGTTGAATAGTGATATTTCTAATCAATTAAAAATTGATTAGCAACTACTGTTTAATATTTTAAAATTGTGTAATGATGTCTGAAACTTACATGGTGAATTGCAACGTGATACTGAACACAATGTTACCTGTTGCTGGATTAATAATACAAAATATAGCTTACTAGATAAATATAATTATAATCATAAATAAAAAGCCTCTGGATTTATCCAGATATTTACTCTGTCCAATTTTGTTCCGGGTTTTATAAAAATTTGCTATGTTTCACCCAAGTAGTCTGGTTTTTATATCAACCCAGCAATCTGGATTTTATACTTGCCCAGTACGTCCGAGTTTTAAATCAACCACCATTTCGGCAATTCCAACATTGTGGCTATGTTATCCACATCAAATGTTATACAAAATGAAAGATACTTCCGAAACTAAACAACTGATTTTAAAAAAAATTTAATGTAACGTTTAGCCATATCCTACAGCCAAAGACTTGACGTAAAATAAATTTAAAAAGCGGTAAAAAACGTTTTTACCTGGTACACATTTTTAACAAGCAATTAATAACACTACATACAATATAATTCAGTATTTGGTGCAAAATGCAATCTGTCTTAAATCACAAAGTTATTCAATATGTTATTCAATATTTCACATACATGTATATTCTTTAACATGGACATATTATGGCGGCTTTTTGATAGTTGAAGTCTACAAAATACTTCCAAAAAACCCACACCATGGATAATTTAAAGATGTGGTCTGGGCATCACAATGTGTTACCTTTCGCTGGTGTTTTGAAACTGGCACCTGCTGCTAAAAAAAAACCCAAAAGTAACCAAAAAACCCTTAAAATGATCTAAACTGATAATTGTACAAAAGGATTAATGCTTTTACTCAGATGCCAGGAAATCATCTTTCAGGTCATTATATTTTAAAAAATGTCCAGAGGAGCATGCCTTGTACCTAGGGAGTCTTGACTGCCTTGCATTCTTATTTATAACCTGCTAAACAGTATATGTCCTTTGAACAATTTTATAAAATTAGGGGGATTAAAGCTGCTGTAATTTTCAGGATATTTTGGGATGGGGCATTCTCATCTATGTATAATATATCTTACTGGATTAATATTATTATAATATTAATATAATTACATGTGTTTGTATTATAATGATATAAATTACAATATGAATATCATAATATAATACAGCTTATTAGATTAATAATATATGATATACCTTACTGGAATTAATATCATAATATACCTTGTTAAATTACTGAAAAAACGACAATTACCTGATACTTAACAGCTATTTAAAACTGTGTGCTGAGATTTTGTTAAACTTTCATTTCTTTTGTTAGGGTACTGTTGTTTGTAGTATAATGATGTTTTTTTAATATATAATTTCAGAGACACCGAAACCTAATGTGCGTGTCAATATTCGCTTGACGTTAAGGTTTCAAGTGGCAAACTGTGATAATCCTGGACAGGTGAAAGGTGTTTTGCAGTCTTTTATTGTGAGAATTACGATAAGAATCTGCAGTAGTTGGAATGAAAATTGTGACAGTGTTCGAGTGACATTCGCATCTACTTCTTGGTGTCCGATTGGCAGGCGTCGAAAACGAGCTCCCAACGACCTTGAGGCAATTGTTGATGTTGATGATGTGCCGTAAGTTAATAGTAATTTATCCTGCAACCAGTTTTTCTATTGACAGATTATGATGACCGATTAAAGCAAAGTCATAAACGTATACTAGCAGATTATGACTTTTGACGTCACTCATATGATGTCACACGCATAGCTACATGACAAAATTGCTTATTTGACCTTTAGGTCATCGTACATTGTAGCTGAAATAACATACATAATAGCTTTTCCATCTGCAGGATAAAGATAATAACTAGTTAGTAACGTAGAATATCTACTTTATCCTGTTCAGGCCAAGTGTGAAATTCCCATCCTTACTTTCACAGGATAAAGCAGATATCCAACATCACTAGCTAGTTATTCTCTATATACCAAAACAAGCTTACAATAAACTTGAAGCAATAAACTACTTTCTCATTTCTATTGCGCATGTGTGCAAAGGGTAACGTCTCTTGACGAAATAGTCTTTTATCATGGCTAATAACAAATTGGGGGGCTTGACAGACAGGTTGTTATGGGCGACTTGAGTAGCTTCGCAGGAGATGTTAAACTAGCTGTGTCAACTAACATACATATTTCGAATAAGATGCTATAATGGCCGAGAAAAACGGTCTGCTGAAATTTACAGCAGTGCAACAACTTGGAAAATGTTTCTGCACTAGAAACGTTGGTCTACCATATATAGACAAGTCATTTTAATAGGCCAAATTTAATTCAGTATTACTAATAAAGGAGTGATATCTGTAAAATACTGTGGGCGATCAATGTTGGGTGTATTTGAGAGAGAATATATATGTGTTTTGTTGCATTTTTCTTAGTGTCTGTCTAATTGGGAAAAGTAAAAATATAAATATAAAGTTGAGATATTATGCTGTTACATGTACATGTATATCAATGAAGTGGGAATTTAAAAAGGGGGGATTTGAGGGGGTTGAAGGCAGGTGCCATCCTGTGTACTCATGCACACCTTTTTATACAGTGTCAACACGAACACATTGAGTATTATACAAAATTTATTTATTTTCTTTACTGTTAAGGTGTTTTCCACCACATCTAAGTATGTAGAATACTAGACCGCCCTGTATAGGAACGTCCTGTACATTGTCCTCATCACTATATATATTTTAAAATACTCACACATGCACACGTTTTTTATATATATATATATATTATTGAGTATTATCTATTTTCTTTATTATTACTACTTCTCCCTCATATCTTAGTACACATGTAGACAAACGTCCTATGCGGCAACTGGTAACCGTTCACTACAGCGTATACTATAGACCGGTCTGTGTAGGAACGTCGGTCTTTGCATTAACATTAAAATTGTCGTGGCCTCCCATTGCTCTTGCCCCAAAAATACCCCCTTCAATACCATTAATATAATCAGTATAATTGACTAATTGGTCATTATAATACCCATCCACTCCCAAAAAGGGTTCAACATAACAAAATGGACATTTTTGTCATGTGCTACATGTAGTAATCAGTAACACCCCATTCTTTACCCACATTATCACAGCATTCAATTGTATAGAGTAAAGAGCATCAGTCGGCCATGGAAAAAGTGATATACTAGTACATGCATGTCAATGGTCAATATTTAAGAGGACAAAATGTACCATTAATGTTGTATCTCTGTCAAAATGTCAATGTGTGTGTGTGTGTGTGTGTGTGTTATGAGAGTTAGAGAGAGAGACAGTCAGAGAGAAGGGAGAGAGAGGAAAAGGAGGACAGAGCAAAAGAGATAACAGATGTTAGTTTTTTGGAAATTGAGTTTCTTCATAATTACAACATTTGGAATAATTAGAGAATGCTTCATTGTTGGTTGTATGGTATATTAGCTAGCCTGTCTTTGATTTAAAAAAAAAAGTTAGTGGCATTAAAAAACAAAATTACATCACCCATAATGTGTTATTGAGACAATTATATACATGTTTTGTGCTGTCAAAGGTGTGCAAACAGTGGTTTAATTGGTGAAACGAAAAGTCGTAGAATAGTTACAATTGTTTGGAGGTTTATTTTTATACACATGACCTCAACATATTACAAGCCATATTTTCAATACACATACATTCTAAAGTCATAAACAACACTAACAATACTATTCCTAGTTTGAAGGGTATTACAAAATAACTTTTATTTTTTCTTATATAATACATTTTTTCTTCTTTTCCTTTAGTGTTTGTGGGAAAGTTGACATTTTTACCTGGGTACCACTTTAGTAGATTACAGCCGGTGCTCCACAACTGGTGTAACAAAGGCTGTGGTGTGTACTATCCTGTCTGTGGGATGGTGCATACAAAAGACCCCTTGATGCTAATCGAAAAGAGTAGCCATGAAGTAGCAACAACGTATTTCCTCTCACAATATGTGTGTGGTTCTTAACCATATGTCTGACGCCATATAACCATAAATAAAATGTGTTGAGTGCGTCATTAAATAAAACATTTACTTCCTTCCTTCCATTTGATAGTTGATATTTTGACTTGACATTTTTTTCAGTGATATTTTGTCCTACATCTGTTAATAATAAATATGTGGTCATAGGGATTATTTTTATGTGATTCCCTAACAACAGATGTGTCAGGGCCACAATAAATATACTCATGCATAATAACAAATCATTGAAAATGTATTATGTAAACAAATATCTGCCAGCTTGGATTGTAGTAAACACACAAACAAGAAGATGTTGTTAACGGGCGATCACAGTTATACAATAATAAAAAATAAAAATTCATATACTGCAAGAGTACATTTACCTCACAAAAATAAATACTTGCAATAACGACAACACTTTTTTTCAATAATTAAATGCAGTATCGTTACTTTTTCACTTTGCCATTGAATAAAACGTAAAGTGGCAAGTATTCTTCCAATATTAAATAATAAATGTTTTATAGACGTTAATTAACTAACATGTGCTTTACAAACTTTGAATTCAGTAATGGAATGAATGAATGAATAAATGTTTAACGACACCGCAGCACTCAGTAATGGTGTAACGGATGTGAGTGGTGCTACCAGTCTTCCGGTGTGGTCTCTACTTGAGGCAGGTATGTATGTTGATGGGCCACAAGTTAATAGTAATATACTGAAACGAGCTTCAAGTGATGTTGAGGCAATTGTTGATGTTGATGATGTTCCTTAAGTTAATAGTAACATACTGAAACAAGCTTCCAGTGATGTTGAGATAATTGTTAATGTTGTGTCGTAAGTTAATAGTAATATGCTCTGTATCGACTTTAGGCAAACATATGGAGGCTGACCACCCAAACTAACGATATCCAGATTTTAAAAAAAAACCTCAAGTCCTAACATTTTAAAAATGCAGGGAAATTCCAACAATAAAGCTGTGTAAAACATTGTTTAGAATGATATAAGCTTTGTATCACTCCTATTATAATGTTTGTATCATTCATTCATTCATTCATTCATTTATTCATGCATTCACTTCTGTTATATGTATGTTCACCCCTCACCATCTTCTGTAAAAAAACAAATTAATACGGTAATAAAATTTAAATGTAAAATATGCTCTATATCATTTGTTAATTCTTTCCATCACATATAGGAATTGATGTTATCTTAAAGAATGCTAAATTTTAGAAAATAATTTAGTCAAAACACAATCACTTATTTAATATAAAGGGGCAGGACATAGCCCAGTGGTAAAGCGCTCACTTGATGTGCAGTCGGTTAGGGATTAATCCCAGTCAGTGGGCCCATTGGTCTATTTCTTGTTCCAGCCAGTGCACCACGACTAGTACATCAAAGGCAGTAGATATGTGCTATTCTGTCTGGGATGGTGCATATAAAAGATCCCTTGCTGCTAATGGAAAACAAAAATGTATCTGGTTATCTCTCTATGACTGTGTAAAAATGACCGATTATTAATAAATCAGTATGCTGTAGTGCATGGTGTCGTTAAATAAAAAACAAAACATTAATTTGTTTGCTTTCATTTGCAATGAAGTTGCCCAACACTCAAAAAGATAAGTCCTTTGATAAGTTTCAGAGATCACGACACAATTTTAAAACTTTTAAAACAGTAATTGTTAATCAATTTCATTTGACTAAAAATATTGCTAATCAAGATTTTGATAAAAAAAAAATTCCCTGTGTGAAAGCTGACAATAAAGAAAGATAACTGTTCATTGTTCTCACGTCCTCAATGATTCCTTGAGATCACTCCAGTGGAGATCAGTTTTAACTATTTTAGGAGAATCTGATGAAGCTGGACTTGAGGTGTGTTAAATTCAATAAATACACTGCTTTCCATACAAAATTATGGAAATAATGATAAATGATTTTACATTAGACATTACAACAACAAAAATTGTTGTCATGTCATGTATGCAACTATGGAGTTAGCAATGACCAACATTTTTACTGAATGGACTGATGTCCAATATGCAGTATTCAAGACTAGTCTAATAGAAAATGTGAAATTACAAAAAAAGTGACATATCTGAGTGTAAATATATTTTCCTGGACGCAGTTGATTAATAGACACTAGCAACATTTTTCACATAATAATAAATATTTTATATTGTTTTGATTGAAAAGAAAACAATTATGTTGGGACTGAATGGGTACTAGTATTCCTGAAAGTGTGCAGATCGGTTTTTGCAGCACATTGTCTATGTTGGTAAAAATATCCCTTTTATATACATTTGTAAACATTTACTGTTACCGCTTAATACAGCTATGTTAATGATTTGGAATTTGGTTTATGTGGCTACTGGCTGTGTTAAACAGGTGATTGCTTATTACAAGTGCATTTACATAAAACAGTATTTGGGAGCGGAAAAAGTGACCGCTTAGAGCAGATGACTGCTAATTACAGGTGGCCGTTAGGACAGGTTTGACTGTATATACTGGTATGTTTTATTGATCATATATCATTATATTTGTATAACCGTCCAGTATCGATTGGATGTACTATAACCTGAATCAATATTTACCAGTGAATAAGGAATCATTTATTATCTCATACTTAAGTATATAGGACAGCGATGTCCCATGGAATTTGGTTATCGTACTTATTATAGGCCTATTCTTGTTGGGTTTTTTATTGTTATTTTTAGAGGGGCTCATTGGAGATTAGCAAAATGATGCAGTGTTTACCCTCTTGAAATAAAGAATTTATTATTATTATTATATAAGAATCCAGTTTATTCCAACCAAATTATGAATTTATAAACATAGCAATAGTGTTAGCTCCCCTTGTTGTCAAGTGTATCCATCTCACATGACTTTCTCACATGAGTTAATTTTATCTGGCATATGTAAGGATTAGAGAAAACAATTCCATCATATGTATTCATGTGGGACAGAAGAAGTACGCCACCAACCTCAGGTGTACTTTTTCTATCCCACATGGCTGCATGTAATGGATTCTTATATTATAATGTCGGTGGCTATAATATGTCTGAATTATCAAACACTTGACATCCAATAGCGATGTCAATAAAATCAATGTGCTCTAGGTGGTGTTAAATTGTGTGCTTGAATTGTTTTTCATTTTACTGATTGTAGTGAAGTTCTAACAAACGGAACCGATAGACGTTCAGCTGAAGGTGTATTTGCTGATGCCTTTGGAGTGGATGCACAACCGGACACTGTGGAATTGGTACAGTAATATTGCATGTTGTTGATACATCCTAGTTTAATTTTCAGTTGACAGCCAAATTGCTAGTTTTTGTTATGAACTAGGTTATTATTTTTAAAGAACTAGATTAAATCTGAGTGTTACATCCCAAGTTATTTCTTTAATCACTGAATCAATTTATGATAGGCAAGAATTAATTATGTGGGAGTTTATTAATCCCAAAAATATTTGATAGTGTCAGTTAGGGCCCTGATATCATTACCTTACAATCATTGTGCATTACATGGAAATAGAAAGTATGTACATGCATATACAGTATAACGACCACCCCACTATAAAACCCAATATTTCCTTATTTTATACTAAAACTACCCCAGTATTAAAACCACCTTGCTATTAATGATTACGACCAGTAAAGTCAAACCCAATTGTCATTTCCAGTTCATTTGGACCCCACAAATGTGACCACAGCATTTACTTGTCACGTCACATAAATGACAAACAATAAATAATGAGGTAAACTCTGTCTCCTCTAATTGTCATCATCATGGTCGACCGGTTCTTTTGGCATTCTCACCACTTATAGTGAGGCAGCATAGCATAAGAATTGTGCACAATGTGATAAAAGCACCAAATTTGGTACATACATAGTCAATGATATTATAAACAAATTCAGATATTGAGCCATCTGAAATATGAACTCAAACAAAAATAGTGGCCATTTTTCAAAATGGCCGCCAACAAATTTACCTTTGTTTTAATAATGTCAGATACATG
>JAECMU010160612.1:0-10791 GCA_016106625.1 Dracogyra subfuscus | reverse complement strand
CAGCCTTCACCTCATCAAATGTGTTGTAAGTATATTTAGAGGACTGATCATCTAGAGAGGTTATCTTACTCAGACATTCTTGCAAAGTTGGGCACTGTTTTGGATCTTTAAAAGCCTCTAATGTAGCAACTGCACTATTCAGTCCCCTACGCACAACTGTGAAGTTCACATCATTGTTCTGGAAAGTTAGACTGAGTATTTTTAAGACACCGAGTACATCTATCAGAAATGAGATCATGGACAGAAAGAAACAAGTATCAATATCTCGAAGAATGCCTGCAGCTGTTGCATTCTTATTCTCTGTGGCCTCAAATCTAAGGGATAACACAATGGCTGGAAAACACTCATAAAGCATTTTGACAGCAGCCTCAAGAGACAGCCACCTCACAGTTGATGGATCTTTGACCTGGCGTATGCAGTTAACTAAGACATCCTGAAACACTCTTAATTTGTGATATCTAACAGCTGATGATTTATAAAACCAAAAGATGCTGTTGATGATACGATTTAACCTGTCAAATGAGGGAACAGCTTTGGCAGCTTGAGAACTTGCTAGATTTAGGCGATGGGCAATGCAGTGGATTTGTACCAAATCAGGACATACCTGTTTAAGTTTTGCCCCCAAGCCATTATGCACCCCTGTCATCACTGCAGCCCCATCAGTACCTAAGCCTACCACATTCTCAAGCTGAATTCCATAATCATCACAGAAGCTTTTCAGATGGACAAATAAAGTGTTAGCTGACCCATCAGGGATCTCTCTGTTATCACAATAAGCAACATGAACTTTATTCTGATGCAAGTATCTAACATAAATTACAAGTTTTTTTACAATGGAAGAGTCAGTAGATTCATCACACATGACTCCAACCACAGGACTGTTCTTTATGTTTTCTTTCAAAGTATCTTCAATGCAGTTGAATATTGAAGTTTCCATATCTTCTACAGCACCATGGCCCCTAAAATTAAATTATAGTATACATGTATTTAAAATATTTTTATTTTTTTATTTTTTGTTTCCAATATTAAAATGTTAATAATAATAATAATAATAATAATAATAATAATAATAACAACATCAATAAATAATAAAATAAATAAATAAAATAAGTAAATATAACGTACCTATAGACATCTTTCACCTTCACTCCACTTTCAATCATCGTTTCCATCAACGGAGTAAACGAATTGGTCGGTATGTTACACTGTGTCATTGTGTAAACGAGTCGCATTTGGTGTACATGACCCAAGATCGTCTCGTTCATCTGCTGCTCCTTTTTACAAGTTAGCGCTTCAACACAGCTTTCAATTGACTGAAAATTAAACAATTAACCTATGAACAACATCCACACAAACTACAAACGGAAGAATATACTATTACTTAGTTTACTTGGATTACGAACAATCAAGGTCACGTGACATTTCATTTGCCGAGTTTAGCAACAAACGTCAAAACACCTACTTCTTTAATGTCACAGCTCACTTAAACACTTTGTCGGTCACTTTGTTTTACTTTGGTGTGAGACTGTCGCGACCAATTGAGACAAGTGTTGCTCTCCGCCATTTCAATAATATATCAAATATCAGTTGGTTAATCCTATTTCCGTTTTAATACAACTAGCAGTATATGGTAACGAACTTTACGATTTGAACCGAGTGCAAAATTCTGAACCTTTGGAACACGAACAACGATAATTGATTTAAAAAATTATTCTCACCTTGTATTTTTCTCTGCATTCAACAACTTTCTTGTGCTCGCTGGCACCACAGTGTCGAGTTAATGCACTGCGTTGATAATTCGTTGTTCCAGTTACAAACTGCCCATTGCCGGCTTTAGCGTGGACACACCAGTCACAAGTCATGAGACCACTTGTTTTATCATACTGTAACCATTTCCATTCTTTCAACCAGTTAACATTAAAGTTTCTAACACATTTGGGTTTTGGTGTAGGCTTATCTTTAGTTGGGGTACTATCCAAACTTTCTGAAAGTTTTCTCTTTTTTCGTGCTTGTTCCATGTTTCAAAATATCATAATTGTGGTATGAAATTGAACGGGAATGAGGGTGGTATATATAGGCTATAGATATGACTCAGTTTAAGCCTTTTCACTCGTACTAATTACTATTTATACATGAAAGGACCGTTTCATATTTGTTGCTTTTGTTATACCAGCAATGGCCTCTTTAATATGGCCTCTTTATTTCCATTAAAGATGCTATTCAAAGCAACGCTGGGATCAAACGCCATGACGTATACTTCTATGATTGCCGGACATGTGAAACTGGGGTTGTCAATAATCACTGAAACAACACCAGTCAATTGTGCATTGTTCGCTAATTAGCGGCACACTGAAAAAAGATCAGTGTTTTTATTTAGCGGATGTTTTGATTATCTTCCGATTTCCTGTCAGCGAAATAGGCGATTTTCGGAACACAAATTAGAAGTAAAAAATAAAAAAAAATATTTTTTTATTCACAGTATTGTATTAATTATAACAACGCAGAATTGTTGAAAATGCTGACAATTTTCACTAACTACCGATCGACTTTGTTACTAAAAACTTAGTCAAAAGTGATACAAAAAGCTGCGAGTCAGTTGTGACCCCCACTTTGAAAAACTGCGAGTCAGTGGATGCACATTACGCGTCAGGACGCGTCATCGCAAACCCTGATTATATAGTCTGCAAATGTGAGCTATTTTATACAACCTTTATGTAACATAACATATGATATTAAAGGAGGGCACAATTAAGGCATTTGGCCTGGTATGCATATTTAACGATAGATATTGCACATTACTGTTTAATATCAACAAGTATAAGCATATAGTTAATTAATAAAACGGTCAAATGTGATGGCTATTATATATAACGGCCGTAGCCCTTTTGTACCATCCCAGTGAATACGCCCTCTGATGAGCTGGTGGTTACGTAATACCTAACGTGTCACATCAGGAATTAGTCTTGGAACTGAAGAAACAAAACAATACTTCGATTTTTGCAGATGCCTTACAATATTCTTTACTAATAGTCATCCTAGTAAGCTAGCAACAATTACTAGTATATATTATATTTAATACAAAATAAACCAACATTGTTAAAGTGTTGAAATAACTGTATTATGGTTTAAATTAACCTACATTCTGAAATAGTAAGTGTTTTCTTGGTTAATTGGTCGTTTCTTTCCATGGCCTGTACATGTGGTTCTTGATTGGCAGATGTATATTTAGACGGCCTCTAGACACACTAAAAAGAACGGCCTCTTTTATTAAGATCACAGGGTATTGTGTGATAACCTCAAATTATAATGGACTTTACCAGCTGTCCTCCTTTATTATTGTAAGTAATTCTGTAAAACCTTTGATTAAGTAGACTTTCCCCATCTAAAATCACAAAACTTACCAATTACGTAGTTCCAAAGAAAAGAAAATCAACACTTGGTTATCGTGAGTGGTAGTTTTTTCTCGAACATATCCTACCAATAGGCCTAATAATATGTATTTTTTCCTTGGATTAAATTTTTTTTTTTATATTGATGCAAATTGAAATATACTTAGTTAAATAGTTTATTATACTGCCAAGTCATTTATGTTGTTTTACAAGTCAGGTTGGTGAAAGCGAAGTGCCTTGTCGTAAATTAGAGCGTTTGTTTACACTGTGCATAATAGAGAAGTTCGATGGAGTTGATGTCACTTCACCTCATACTACACCACCGGACGTTACAAAAACAATACAACATCCAATGATGGAAAATGATAAAAAGAACACAATACAGTCAAACCTGCTCTAGTAGCCACCAGTATTAAGAAGCCACCTGTGTTAAGGGGCTATTTTTATTCTTCCACATCATCTTATATTGCATAAATTGACTAACCTGTATTAAGCAACCACTTGTTTTAAAAGCACAATTTTTTATTTTTTTTACACTCTCTTTATTGGCTGCTTAACATTCATGACTAAAGATGTGGTATTTTATGAGTTTATTCCTTTTTTTCTCCTCAGCACCCACACTTTTTATTATCCCAAGAAACATAGATTATGTCAGGGTTGGAGAAAACTGAATTATCACTGTAGAATTTTTCATCTTTCACATTAACAATAATGGGGTAAAAATCATTTCTAAAATGTTTTTGCTTACCACCGACTCCAGTTCCGAATAAGGTGCCTCACTTGTTGCAAGGATCAGCAGTGGCGATGTAGGATCCATGTCCTCTATCAGTGTGAGAAACGTTGCTCGCAGTGTTTCACCCAACACGTCCCACCACTGGTTGATGTATGGCATGTAGACAATGCTAGGAGCTGCTCTCTTGGCTTCTCTAAAGACCTGTTGTACATTTGTAAAACACAGTATATACATATACAAATTACACAAAGCTATACAGAATAACAATCAATTTGAAAAAATATATAAATATTTTGGATATCTTTAGAGATGTTAGTAAGATATATAGAGGATTCATGACAAGTGTTTTTTAATGTGGAAAATATCAACTGAGTCTATGGTAATATTGGTATTTGTTGAGGCATTGGCGATAAATACTGATTAACGACACAAGATTGATATTTTACATATTAAAAAACACAAGTAGTGAATTCTATTTATCATATATGCTTATAAAAAATTACATTTTAATTCACTGCCATCGGTAATATGATGTCATCACGATTAGCAAAAATTAGTTTGATGTCACAAAATCTTTGAAAACATTATGCTCAGGTACACAGGTCGTGTTGTCTTGTAAGAAAATGACACATATATAGCAACACATTACCTAGAGACCTTGCATACCATTATTACCCAGGGTATAATCTACCATACATTTTGGGGCCGGTAAAAGGCCCCATTCCCCTAATGTAAATTCCCAATCCAATACCAAACTTTTCCCAATTACAACCCAACAGTTTCCCAATTAGGATTTCCAAAGTTACTAAGTTAAATAAGGAAATGGCTGTTTTTAATGGGTTGTGATGACTTTTTTCAACAATAGCCTATAGCAAACCGATTGAGGCAAGCAATAAAATACTCCCCAGTTGTAAGTTTTAGGAGAGTATGAGGCGCACGTCAGTTGCTACTCGCCTCCCACAGAGAGGCCTGGTTTTGGGGATGATTATTTTTGAAAATCCCCTTTTTTTGTATTTGAAACGTACATTTTTTTCCCAATCGACCAAAAAAGGGACCCTTAAAACATTGTCTAGATTATACCCTGTTAACCGGGTTAATACACAAAATTATCACATGGGTTTATGACATGGATACCATGAGTAAGTTATATGATAAAAATATTTCTAGTAATGCACCCTTGAATGACAGGATTTTCTTTTATTTAACAACTAAACAGAAACACATACACATACACACACCAACTCTCCTTCAAAAGAAAGAAAACAAAGAAGGAAAAAGAAAACACCCCAAAACAACACATGGCCATTTTATTTTTATTTAAAAACTGAAACAAACATGCCTACCTGAGCACATGATTCTTCAGGTGTTTTGGCACTAATGGCATATAGTGTTGGTAAATCCAACACATGAACCGGCAACTGTTCCAAATAATGTAATATGGCTGGACCGACGTGAGCTGTTTGGCCCATACCAGACATCCCTGAGATAAGAAGGCGCGGCCGATAGGTGGAAGGTTTGTTGTATGCATAACTAAAATACAAACAAAAGCATATATCAAGAATGACCTGATTAAAAGTGTGTTCATTTGTATTCACTTGTATAAATACATGAAACCATAGGTGCAAACAAGTGTAATAAAGCACCTATATCAAATAAAGTTTGTTTAATGACACCACAAGAGCACATTGATTTAATAATCATCAGCTATTGGATATTTAACATTTGGTAATTTTGAGTCTTGGAGAGAAAACCCGCTAAATTTTTTCATTAGTAACAAGATATCGTGTATATGCACCATCCTATAGACAGGATAGCACATACCATGGCCGTTTTTTCACTGGTAGGAACAAAAAATAGTCCAATGGGCATACTGATGGGTATTAATCCCAAACTGGCTGTGCATCAAGCGAGCGCTTTACGACTGAGCTATGTTCCACCCCTTTCAACTAACAAGCACAGTTAGATTATAATGCAAATAATTAAGAAAAACATAATTTACTTCAATGAATAACCAACTGGTGTACATACTTGAATATAAAACCAAATAATGATAATAGTAAGGAATGTCACAATACTAATTACAGGCATGACAATGACACTTGATGAAATCAACTGAAAGCTTTGCAAACTGCGCAAAGCGGACAGTACACGGCCAAAGAAACGACCTAAATAGCTTTCAAATCTGCAAAGATTGTCATGCCTGCAATTACAAAACTGCCATATAAATCGGCTAAAGCATACATTTAAAGCTTGTTTTGTTTTATGACATCATTAGAACACATTAATTAATTAATATTCAGCTATTGGATGTTAAACATTTGGTAATTCTCGTAGTCATCAGAAGAAACCTGCTACATTTTTCCATCAGCAGCAAGGGATCTTTTATATGCCCTTTCCCACAGACAGAAAAGAACATACTATGGCCTTTAACCAGTTGTGGTACATTGGTCACAATGAGAAAATACCCAATCAGTTGGTTCGATCTTGTGACACAAGCACATCATGCAAGCATTCAACTGACTGAGCTAAATTCCACCCCTATAGCATACAGAGGCAGCAAATTGTTTACCTATACATATATATATTATATATATATTATATATATATTATATATATATTACCTAGAAAAATTGAGGAATGAATTTTGCATGCTGTCATCATGAGATCCACTGTTCCCTGATAATGATTTGCGGCCCCTACTTCGACAGTTTTCAAAAATGGATGGTCCACTTTCATCCTCGCTGGCCATTTCTTCCAGCAGTGCGTCTCCTTCCTTAGCATGACTACTCACTGAAAAAACCCCAAGAAAACTGAAATTATTGTCAATCACAAACTAGCACATTTCAGCAAGTTAAGTTACAGCAAAATACTCTTTAAGTAGCATGTACAATTTCAACTAATATTGAAAAGAAGTTATTTCATAAATTCCACAGAATAGAAATAAGGCAATATTTGATCAAATCTTTATACATCAAGATAGGAACAAAGTCCAATTAATTTATTCTTATTTTAATATAAACTGACTTGATAAAAGTGTGCATGACACTATATTCTATTCCACATTTAAAAACTTAGAAAACCTCGGGTTAATAAATACTAAATAAGTAGTTATTGAAAACATGCATTAAAACAAGTTTAAAAAACACTAAACAAACTTTTTGTAAGTTATAACTATTTATTAAAATTAGGTCAAAGGTTACCTGGGGCATCAAAGGATGCCATCTGAGCTAGAACACTTGGGAATGTATCTTGAAGAATGGACAATGACTGTTGCAGTGCATTTTTCAGCAATGGCTGGACGATTTTTGACAATGGTCTGGCAGGCGATGTGACAGATCGCTGAGCAGTTGGAACCACCACCTGCATCCCACTGAAGAAATCTTTAGCGGACACATTGATTGAAGATACATCAAGCTGGAGCTTTTCAGTAGATGTGTAAATCTGTGGGTATCGTCTACGAAGAGCTAACAAAGCAGCTTCTGTACACAGAGCTTTGATATCAGCACCACAATAACCTGTCAACAAATAGACAATGAATAATCGGTAAAATCAGATGAATTCTTACAATCGTAACTGCACAGGCATTAACTGATACTAATTGACGTAACCTATAAAATCAGCTATAAAATTAGCTGTATTGACATATTACCACAAAAACAAAATCTGTAATAATGTGTGTATGTTGGTAGTACAGTGAAACCTCTTAAAACCAGACCGGAATTCTCCCAGAACTGGACATTTTTCACGGTCCTTTTTTAAAAATAAGTACAGAACTTAACCTATCTAAAACAGATATCTCTTAAAACCAGACCTTTTACTTGGTCCCGAGGGTGTTTGGTTAAGAGGGGTTTCATTGTATTTGGAAAAAAGAGAGAGGAAAAAAAATGTTTCTTTCTTTCTGTTCAAGCTAATAGTATTAATAATCATTATTTGTGATGTGTTTATATACTTGCTCATACATGTATGATGAAACGTGGTTGATTGATCGATCATACTTTACTTATCAACAGATATTAGTTTTCTGAGAAATTGGGCTATCATTCTATCTGAAAGAAAAATTCTGAATTTTACCATCATTCAAGAAAATGTTCCACACTGTCACACCCCTGCAAATGTTTTAAAATTCTGTAAAAATAATTAATTTTCTACATATGTATTTAATTACACTCACCTATACACCGATGTCCCAGTTCACTTATAAATTCACTTGATAATTTTGGCTTCCAGTCCTTGGTATTGATCTGAAGAATTTGTTTTCTTGCCTGAGAAAAAAACAACAAATACTTGAAGAATCACCAGAGAACATTTTCAGGAACACTTGACATATCAAAACACACTGAACAGGTTATTATACAAACATTTTACGAGTCTGTTAGAAATTTATACATTTGAAAACCAGGTTAGGGAGAGCAGTTCGTTTTTTTTAAGGGGGTCAAGTCAACTATTAACTAGTATTTTTAGTAATGTAATTTTGCCTGGCTGCATACATGTTGAAAATATGGAACTAGCCTATATGTGACAAGGATATACCTCCAGAGTTGGAAGAGGGAAGAGAAATTCTCTATCAAATCTCCCAGGTCTTCTCAAAGCAGGATCAATGGAATCAATCCGATTTGTTGCACCAATCACAACTATTTCACCTCTGCTGTCTAGACCATCCATCAAGGCTAGAAGAGTGGATACAATGGAGCTGTGGATCTGATCTTGTCTACTGGACCTCACGGGTGCAAGGCCATCAATCTCATCAAAGAATATAATTGATGGTCTCACTTGATATGCCTGTTACAAAAACAAACAAAAAATTAATAACACCATCCATCAAGGCTAGAAGATGTTAAAATCACAAGTACAGATGATTTGCTTATTAAAGGGACATATCCTAGTTTCAGTTCATGAAAATTAACATTAAGTTTAGTTTAATTTACAAACCTGTAACACATTTTTATAAAGTTACAATTGAGTGAAACATGAGTCTTTGACTTTGAAATGGTGAAATACCCTCTAAAATAGAATAAAACTAGACTACATAACTGTTACTTCTCAGAGGCACGTGCCTTTTTAAAAATATGAGAAATGCATTTTGTGATATTAAAAAACACTTCGAATGTACGGAAATGGATACTTTAAACAAATTTTTTAAAGTAAAGTATGATTTCAGTTATCAAAAAACGCCTCTAATAGTCAAAACTATGTCTTAGTGTTTAAAAACTAGGGTATGTCCCTTTAACATTGCATCACACAATGTGTTAGAGAAAATGCAAGCTACTGCAATTCCAATTTTGTTCACAAACAACCTGATACCACATAATCAGTTATTATTTCAGTCATGAAGCCAATGTTATAACCGGAATTAATCGGGATGGTATATAGTAAAAACAAATAAACAATAAAATAACAAAGTAAGATATCTTCAAATAGTACTGAATTCTAAAAGCTATGATTTAACTCACATACCTGATCAAACAACAATCTCAGCTGTCTTTCCGATTCTCCCACCCACTTGCTGAGACAATCGGCACCTTTTCGCATGAAAAAAGCAACCCTCTTTTCACCTGTACTGCACTCATTTGCCAATGCTCTGGCCATCAATGTTTTTCCAGTTCCTGTAAAAGAAATTCACTGCTTTATTATTTCTGTGGTTTTACTGGGAACATATTCCATTCAACTGTACATGCCATACTGAAAAATAACCTCTCAGTGCATGTATCTGAGTGAGGAAAGAATGTTCCATGACACCATAGCACACATTAAAGTATAGCTATTAGAAAGTTTGTTTTTGTTTTACAACATGTATAGTCTCAGAGAAAATCTTCTACCTTTATCCATTAGAAGCAAAGGATCTTTATGCACCATACCACAGACAAGATAGCATATACCAAAGCCGTAAGGCTATTGGGTGTATAACGAAAGGTACTTGCACGACTTGTTCTAAGACTGTAACAGAAGTAACCTGCTACGCACAGACCAGCTGCAAATTTAGCAATTCCATGCCTATGTGAATCACAGAAAGTGAGTCGGAAATTAAGATTATGAGATCAAATCCCAAAATATCTGCATTAAAATTTGTTTACAATTCCAAAAGAATTCATAAAAAAAACAAAAATAAAAACAAAAACAAAAAACAAGTAAAATTTAATACCGGCATAAAGGACCTGCTACTTTTTTGTGTAATTAATAACATTATTATGTATATTTAAAACTTGGTGATAATACCAATGATGCAGAAATAATGCCAACAGTCAGACCTACAGCTGGTAATAAAAACACAAGTTAATTCAAACTATCGTATTTTCCGGAGTATAAGCCGCTACTTTTTTTTTTCATATCGGAGGGGGCGGTTTATATAACGGTGCGGTTTATATATGAATTTTATTTTCTAATAATGTATAAGTCACTTCTGTAAGTATGGCGTTTTACTGCATTTAGAAACTTTAACTGGTTGGGAAAAGCTGAGGCTAAGCGTCGTTGCATTAAATCATTAATCATTACACATGTGCATGTTAATGTCGAAAGTACGACAATGCAATGATAAACAGTTATCAGTGTTGTAATAACACCTACCGGAAACAAAATACAGTTGTTTTTAGTAATAATGCTCCCGCGTAACTGGGGCATGCGAGACATCACCCGCTAAAACATGGACCTTTTTGGTCTTAAGAAATACTATTT
>JAECMU010160605.1:0-18250 GCA_016106625.1 Dracogyra subfuscus | reverse complement strand
TCCTGTTCCTGATAGTTCAGTAATATAGATGAATATAATACTTATTTACCGCCTATATACATGTTTGCTGTGAATATAGCCAGCCCTCGTTAGTGAAGGCTCTATGCATGCACAGCCTTCGTATATATATATAGTCACATCGTATATATACATCGTCTAGTTCAGCGTATTCTTTAAAAATGTAACATTTCCTATCCTATGTCAGCTGTTATGGCATATTTTGTATAATAATGAATTTTACAAGGTGGAAAATGAAGGTGTTCGTGATCCAGATGTTTTGAGTTTTTTGCGTATGACTAACGATAAATATATCTATATATATGCAAAGGCCTAACTAGTCGGGACTGTCAACGTTTAAAATGCATCTGTTGCTAAAATAAACTAATGTATAAGCTTATTATCATTTAGTACATGTTTTTATTATTTTTAATAACTTATTTTTATTATTGTAGTTTTTTCTATTTACCCTACGTCGCATAGGACGGTCATGCATTCTCATTACATGAGTTTGGTAAATTGTTTTGGCAGTGTGGTTATTCGGGGAATGCCCGTCACGTGACTCAAAATAATACGTCACACCTCTGCTCTCCAAATAGCCGTTATTTTTCTCAGAATTATGGACTGTACCCATAATTCAATTATTTTTATAAAATATCAATAATAAGTGTGATATGGTGATTATGTAGATGGTCCAATAAAGTACTTTTAGGTACAAATCAAATGTATATATTGTCATACAATTCCTTGTTAGGTCAATAATTAGGTCAACCATCTGTGACAGAGTGCGTTTAACAGCCATTTACAAAAATATGAATAATTTATCCAAGTATTTAGTATCTATTTATAAGATTTATTTTTGTAAAGAATTTGAAGTGAACAATTTTATTTATATAAAGAATTTAAAGAGAACTAAAATTACAAGGATTCAGTATTTAATGTAAATACTATTACAATATTCCTAATTTTCTTTATTTTACACCAATAAACAGATACAATTTGTTTTCAATTAAAGATACCTCTCACATTTATGTAATAGATTCATTTAAAATACCAAGTTCATATGAGTAACACCAGAGAATACTGAAAGACCTTTGCTAGCATGAAATAAGAAAAAACTAAATTAAAAAACATTAGTGATATATATTAAAAGCATTTATAGTGCTTCACAGGAACTTAAAAATAAATATTTACAACACAAAATAAATTTCTGAAAAGTCAAATACAATATTTTATTGCAACAAATACACAAGGTTGTTCATTACACACATTATTTTTGTTTGACATGAAATAGTCTTTTTTATAGTGGGATGTTATTAAACATTCATTCCATCCATATCCATTCAATCTTTCATTCATTTTATACACAGTATGACACGATTTAATGTAAAATACACATGTAGAACAGTATCACATTAACATCCCCAATTTGTTTCTATTTCCATCCATCCATCTAAATTTGGTCATTATAAATAATGTACATATGTAACACAAAGGTGTCTACTAATGTAGAACATAATGTCATTTATCAAAAAAGAAATATTTAATTTGGCACCATCTCTAACTATTTATCTAACTTGACATACTGTTTAAGGTACAAAAACAAAATAAAATATAGCAACTCTCTTACATAATATAATATAACCCAACAATAAAGCACAACTTACTTTGGCCAATCAAAGTTTTCAATTTCAATCAAGTCTTTGACCTGTCTGAGCATACTCATGAACACCGATGATGGTATAAGTGCTTCTTCAGTTACAACCATGTACAGATACTTGGCAGCAGTCATCAAACCAAATCTTGCATGTGCAATGTCATGCATTTTGTCCATATCAATATTTGCACTTTCAATGTATTGAACTGCAATACTGAGAGATTTAGTTGCCATCTTCATCTCATTGTCAAAATCTTCCATAGCTGCAGTTTCATGAAGCTTATCCTACAAACAGATATTAAGGTGAAGAAAATTAATATGGCGGTACAGCATAACATGCCACCTATTGTAGTGTAAATTTGAAAAAAAAGTCTGTTTTTGATGATCTATGAAAAAGAAGAAACTGTAGAAGAAAATATGTTGTAAATGATACAAATGTGATTATAACATCTAGTGGCATCTTACATTTCATACTATAGAAAACAAATTGGCAAAGAAAATCACTTTTAAAGATTTATGGCATGGAAATTACTTTTAAAAGTTGCACAACATGTCTCAATTGATTTTATTGTTATTCTGGGATGAATGATTTTAGCTGGTGACAGAAGCTTTAGTCAGGGTACAGGTACCCTTTGCAATTTTTATTTATTTAAATCTATATATACAAGGCATTTATTGCAATGAATGGGCTGTTTACCTTATCTTGTCATCAACAAGGCGATGGGGGTATGAAGTACATTTTTCTTAGTTTCAACAACAAACATCCCTTCCCTTCCTCTAATAATAACTACTGGAAGTCAGATTGTAATCTGCTTATAATATAATAATTAAAAACACCTTGTCCTTGTAGGGCATCTGTGTTGTACTTTAAATACTATTTAAGCTTTCTGCATGAAAAATGATCTCATGTATTTCTGCCACAATTTGTTTTATCAAGTCAAAATCTTTTGTTCAGCAAATTAACACATTTCAGAGGTTATTTTGAGCTAAAATATGTACTAGCATGACAGTTAAGAATGTTATTAAGGTTTACAATTACCTGTATGCTAAATTTAAACAATAACCTAGGCCATGCATATCAGTGTAATTGAAAATTACATAAAACTGGTTAAACTGTGCTGCCACATTTTGCATAAATGCATGTTAAGTACATGTAAAGTATACAAAATTAATTAGATTAACTGAATATAAAAGTTGTATTTTCATTATTATTTGAAGTTTTACTTCAAATTAAGTTTATAATGCACATGAATAGGGCCCCTCCAAAACATGTATAATGAATCCCTATTTGAGAGCTACTTTCACAGTTATTTATTTACCTTTTGCATGGTAAAATCAATCAGATTCAAAAATGTCTATTCTGTGCGCTCCCTACAGAAGCTACATATGCAGATATTTACATACACATGCAGGGCCACACAACCTCAGCCAATCAGGCACACGTATCCGGGCTCATTACCAGAGATTCGCAGATTGCTAGTAGTTGTCATATTTCGGTGATCCAGGGTCTTTCATATTACTAAGAGTGTTTTTTAAAAGGTCTAATTTCAAGTTAAAAAGGTCAAACTGTTTGTACAGCTAAGTTAAAAAGTTTTTTAACTCGATACAAAATGAATCGTGGACGACCTACTAGATGGAGCGGCTCACAAAAAAGAACTCCAAATAGTACAACGCCTTTGCCGAAACAAACTGCTGCGGGACGATGAAGAGCAACCACCCCTGAAAGAGACGATGTGTCCAACAGCCAGACGGTTGCAGACGCAAAAAAGGGGAGAAGGAAAAAAGGAAAACTAAATCAGGATAACCATGTAAATTGGACTACAACCGAACTAAGGCAATTTGTAGAGAAGAAGGGACTGAAAACTCCGCTGTCCATTACATGGAGAGATCTTATTAAATTCGCGCAGTGCAACTTGTCACCAAACGAACATAAACTTTCTGACATGAATAGGCCTAACGAAAATGATGAAACGGACTATTTGTTTGAAGTGAGTGCACAGACAGGAACTATTTCATCAGCAGAAGAAATGCCAACCTTGTCACCGTACGCCATCCTGCCAGTGCACAGTAACACACGCCAAGCTCCCGCGCCTGCGCAAACAGTGGTTTCCAATGACAACATCTGCCCAAACGATGTCAATGGTGAAATCGGCCAACTGAGGCAAGAGGTCACAAATCTACAGGCCACTGTTCAGAATTTCATCGAGGGACAGATGGAGGTTAATGCGTCTAGAAACCAGCAACCGACGGCAAGCCTCTTCCCACAACCGGAAAACACAGACAGTTGCCAGGTATGCACTTATTACTGGGTAGAAGACAGGGAATCGCGTCCCATGAATTACCAAGAGTAGTTAATGTGGCCCTCAGTATTCGACGACAAATTTTGGACAGGAAGTACGTAAACTTGGCATTATTGCTACTCCAACCCCATGAAGCTATTGACACTATCAGAACGATAGCTGAGACAGATGGCAATGTCATAACGATAAAAAGGGCACCAAATTCAAAAATAAACCGGTCACTGTCGTCAACTGAATTTGTACTGGCATTTTCAAAATATATAGACGTATTATGTGAACAAGAACCCACAAAGAGACAGGAACTACACTCATATCCTAATCCTAATCCTAAGAATTTAACGTACACGTTCAGAGCAAGATGTTGTAGCGTACGCCTGTCGCAGTCGCAGGGACCGGCCTTGGCCGGATCCCTCCATCTGTGACAGAAAAGGTGTGGGGGAGGGTAAGAGGGGACCACCTGCACTATCAGGTTCAAGGGAGAACCAGTAGCCCAATCGACTTGGAGGCAGGTGGGGGGTTTGTAAGTGCTATGGAGTTTTGATACCCTAATGGGTAGGTCCGAAAAGTATTTGAGTGCGCAATTTAATTGAAGGAATTTTGGCACAATTTTGATGGTCGTTCGAATTTGAAATTTTGAGTGAGAGCTAGAATTTGATCATTACACTCATATATGCAAGATGTGGTAGAAATAGCATCACAGTTTGACAGTAATGTGGGGTATGAGTACCATGTGGCTTTTGCTACCAGAGCAGGAACATTGTGTCGTCTACAAAGTCAGTATAGACTGGTCCATCCAGTGTTGTTCAACACATCGACAGCAGGAAGAAGACAAATTGGCTGCAGACATTGTGCTAGCCCGCTACATCCCACAGACCAGTGTGGCAGGCAAGAGGATATTTCCAAATTTGCAGATGGAGCAGTAAAGAGAGACACCAGAGGACACCATATCATTATGCATCAAAATAAACAAATATGTAATAATTTCAATGAAGACAAAGGGTGTTCCCGCACATCATGTGTTTTTGTACATGTAAAGGAAATCACTCCAAAACTAAGTGTTCGCAAAGCAATGTGTGACATCGGAACTGGGATGCTGTTAAAAGGTCACCTATTAACGTGGAACAGATGAGTGCAGAATTGGTACACCATCCAGACAGGAATTTTGTGAACAACTTAATTACAGGGTTTAAGGGTGGTTTCTATACAGGGATAAACAATGAACAAAACACCACCTACCATTGTAAAAACAGTCAGTCAGCCCGACATGACCCAGACACGGTGAGTGAACTTTTATAAATTGAGAAAGAGAAAGATTTTAATATTGGGCCATTTCCACATCCAACTTTTTCAGTTTATAGGATCAGTCCACTCGGCATAGCTACTGGAAAATATTCAGGAAAGAAAAGACATAGTAGATAATTATGTCTGCACCCCATGTAGATGAAGTGGATAGTCTAAATGATCTTATCAATAAAAGGAAATATTCCATGGCATATGTAAAAATTGATGATGCAATCCGAACAATATAAAACTTTGGGTAGGACTCATTAATGTGCAAATCTGATATTGCAGATGCATTTAAGAAGATACCAATTCACCCATCATTGTGGCATCTCCAGGGGATTGAATGGGAGAACAAATTCTTTTTCTTCACACGTCTTGCTATAATGACTGTTGTTTAAAAAATTAGGAGTTCCACTAGCAACACACAAAACTACAGGCCCAACAACATGCTTGAAATATTTGGGGATAATTTTGGATTCTAATAAACTTGAAGCTCGTCTCCCAAGGGAAAAAATAGTCAGAATCACTGAAGTGATTCAGGAATTCTTCAGTAAGAAATCATCAACCAAAAGACAGCTACAATCATTGTTAGGACACATGAACTTTGCTTCCAGAGTTATTGTTCCAGGCCGATCTTTTGTTTCCAGCCTTCAAATCAGTTAAAGAACAACATCATTTTGTGACTCAACAGTGATTGCAAAAAAAGAGCTAAAACTATGGCTCCATTTTCTGACAAATTGGAATGGTTGCTCCATGTTTTCTGATCAGTGGTATACTTGTGACTACGACATGCAGCTATTCACAGATGCTTCAAGTACACTGGGGTTTGGTGGCTACTATAACGGTAGTTGGTTCAGCGATATATAGCCACAAGAAATCTCCACGGCCAACGACAAGTCTGTGGCTTTGTTAGAACTATACCCTATTGTAGTGGCAATGGTATTGTGGGGTCACTCATGGGTCAAAAAACTTATTCTGTTTCATTGTGACAAGCGGCAACAGTACAGATAGTACACAAAGGATGGTCAAGATGTGCTCATATTAATAAATTCATGCGGCGACTAACATTATGTGCCATGAAAAATAATTGCCAGGCCGAACAAATCAAAATTTCATGAAGCTTTGTCTCATTTTCAATGTTCAGAAATTCTGACAGCTTCTCCAAATGCAAATGTCATTCCACACAAAGTGCCAACCTACAAAGAACTGACACTTTTCTAAATGCAGAGTTCGAGACACTGTGGAAAGGATGCATTGCTGCATCAACTCAAAGAGCATACAGGACTGAACAAAAATGCTTTTTGCGTTTCATTAACAGATATTTCCCTGGTGTTTGTAGAGGTACATGTGGCTTTCCTACAGTTGAGGAAAACACACTTCTATTATTTGTAACTTACTGTCATACAGTACAAAATATACAGCTTGTTATGATTAAATTATACCTAGCTGGGATTAGATATTTGTACTTGCGGGCAGGGTAACATAACCCACTGTGTCAAGCTAATGGGGTCATATATAAACGGTTAGGTTTGATACTACAAGCAACAAAACGCTCAATTCATAATGTTCAGCAGAAGAGACAAACAATCACCTCTGATATTTTATCCCAGATGGTGAGAAAACTTCAACATAGTTGTCTTTCTAGTTTTGTAGATCTGCTGATGCAAACAGCATGTATTACCGCCTTTTTTGGTTTTCTCCGTTATGGAGAATTTACAGTAGGTGGTATTTACAACCCAGATAATTATTTGTCTATCCAAGATGTAACCTTTGATGCAAGAACATCCTCAATGTTACTTACATTGAAAGAATCAAAAACTGACCCCTTTAGGCAGGGAGTTAAAAATCTCCATATTTGAAAATGAAATATTCAGATCAGTGGCAACAATGCAAAGATATTTGCAGTATCGATGTTCATGTCATGCCGACACACATCTTTGTTTGTCACCTCAGAAGGCAAACCAATAACAAGGGCTTTCTTCGTAAAAAAACCTTAAAGAACTGTTGTATAAACACATCCAACTTTAATGGCCATTCCTTTCGTATAGGAGCTGCCTCTTCGGCAGCCAAAGATTCAGTCCAAGACCAGTTAATTCAAACTCTTGGTAGATGGGCATCTTCAGCATACACGCGTTATATTTGGGTTGCTAGCGAAACTATCAAACAAGTGCAACTGGCAATGTGCATGGTTACCCTGCTAGTGATTAAAATACTGTATTAGCAGACAACTGCTATAGCTATACACTAGTAATACTTACATTTAAACATCTTGGGGACTTTCAGCTGCATACAGCCTCAATGACTTTCAGCTGCATACAGCCTCAAATTTGGGAACTTTCACTTGCCCCCAAGAATCTTGTCCATCTTACATGTATATATTATATGGATAGATATATTTTTTGTTGGTAGTTTCTATATGGTTATACAATGTGTGTATGTTTATAAATGTTTCTAGATACAGGTAGTTGTTTTAAGTACAGATGTTGAGTTAAATATAGCTCATGCATGCAGTTATAATTAGTATGTAATAATGTGGATGGTAACCGGCTAGCGGACCACTAAACCTATCAAGCTGGGCTCCGCCCAGGCTAACACACACTGCCAGCTGAAGTCATGCCATGATGGATCTTGCAGTTCGTAAACCATTAAACTGTCGGCTGAGGTCACTCTCGTGACTGGTCTTGCAGGTTAACTAAACTGTTGGCTGAAGTTGCCTAGCAACGGGTCTTGCAGTAAACAAAGACACTGTCGGCCGAGGTCACTCATGTGACTGATCCTGCAGTCATATATATATATATTACTATCAACTTCTATAAACCCATTTTTAACTTTTATAAGGTGTCAATAATTCTCTTTACATTTCCATTCAAGCATTGGGTGCAGTTATGTGACAGATTCATGTATCCCACAGCAAAACTCATAGCAACTATAACTGCACCCCATTTGTCCAAAGAATAAATATAGTAAGATATACTTGTGTTGTTATTTGTTAACAGTAACATAATCACTTCCAACATTTCTGGTATAATTCTAAAGCATCGCCCATTATGGAAAAGTTCTAGGTCATTATTCTGTTAATCATGCTGTTAACGTAGACATTACAGTGTCTATATTGGCAAATCCAATGTTTCTGGTTGTGCTGATATTTGTACTTTATCATATAATATAAGAATTTTGGTAACTTTGCAAATTAGATGTAAATTAATCGAGGTTACATCACTAGGTTTATTGACATTTAAGCTAACGTACTTTGGTGACACTCCATGATTGACGTATGCATTCATATTCCTTAAATAAAAAGATTCCAATGGCAATTTGACACTGAAAGCTGTCCAGCGTTCAGAAAACAAAAAACGTTAGGCCCTAATTTGTTTTGATGTAAGGACATCCAAAATGACGCCATTCAAGTTTGACGTCATTTCCATTCAAAAACACACCGCGCCACATATTCTTACGTCATTTGAATATCTAGTAATGGCTGACAGGAATTAAAGTTGCCTGTACAGTTTACAAAAACATGTTATATAAAGCTTGAGATTATATGATAAAGAGACTATTACCCTCGTGTATTTCGGTATCGTCAATATCATATATTAGGAATACAAATAATGTATTATGCTCACCAGAGGCTCGCATAATATAATTTTTATTCCTAATATATGATATTAACGATACCGAAAAACACTCTGGTAATAACCTCTATATCTCAAAATTAATTGTACAAAGGCATCAGAAGATGTCAGTGATTAGAAGGGACAGTAATATTTTAAATTACCTTCCAAAGTGGTGATATTATTTTCAGGGATGTGATTGGAAAATGTGAACTAAGAACATTTGAAGGATCAACTTAAAGAGTTGGTTCAAACAAAATCTATCTACTGTATAGTGGTTCTACCTCAAGGCACTGAATAACCATAACACTGAACTGCAGAATTCCAGAATTATGTTGAGCCTGTTGATGGAAAAGATTCTCAGCTCGTTGGAGAAATTCATGAAGGTGTCGCTGGACATGTTCATCACTAATAATTAAGAAACAACAAAGTGTGAGACATACAATAAAAGATCATTCACAATAACATTACCATCAATACTGCAGACACAAAAAAAACATAATTATTTTGTTTAAAGACAGCACTAAAGCACGTTGATTTATTAATCATCGGCTATTGGATGTCAAACATTTGGTAATTTTGACTTTTTAGTCTTAAAGAACATCAGTTACTAAATAATGTTGTATGTACCGTATATTGCCATGTATTAGCTGACTCGCTGCATAAGTAGACCTTTTAGTTCGACCCTAAATATCAAGTAGAAAATCATTGGCCTCGTGTATAAGCCGAAGTCATCTTTTGTCCAGATGTACATTGTATTGGTTTTTCATTGTATTTTTTTCTTCTTTAATTATTACAGACACAGTAATCGTCATCGCAATGCTAACGTCTTCCATGCCATTCAAAAATAATTTAGCACCAATAAATCATAACATATCATTGCACATAAGTAATTAAATTATTCACTGGACAGCAAATAATAAACACATTAAGGTATGTTTGATCCCTATTTTCCCCTCCACACAGAAAACCCCCCAATTCTGTGGTCCATGGTCCAATCAAATAAGAGCTTATAAAATGATATAGACAGAGGTGTCAAACAAAGATGGCAGAACACGTTTTTACCACTGAAATGACAATAAAACAAGTAATTGTTATTATTATAAATCAAACTATTAATGTATTCATGAACAAAAAACTACATAATACTGCATGATGGGATGTATTATTTATATTGTGCACAAATTATAGTTACATAAGGTGTGAAAAGCTCTACGGGTATGATCAATTTGTAAGTCGGGGTCGGGAGTGTTTTCAATATGAATTTTATTAACCAATTTTTGTTGCCTCCGTGTATAAGCCGACTCTCTTCTTTTTGAAAGTTTTTTTAGACTTCAAACGCACGTGTGTCTGAGAAGTATGGAGTCGAGTTTTAGTATATTTATAGAGGGTATTTTACCATTTCAAAGTCACAGACTCCTGTTTCACTAAATTATAACTTTATCCAAATGTGTTACAGATTTGGAAATTAATTAAACTTAGTGTTAATTTCCACGGGTTGAAACTAGGGTATATCCCTTTAAAACCTTGAAAAGAAGCCTATAGCTTCTATTTTTTCTGTGTCACTCCTAGACCAGACCTCTTTTCAAGGCAGGGGGCGAAACGCGCCCTAAAGATCTTGCTTGATGTGTGGTCAATTTGGAATCAATCCTGGTCAGTGGGCCCATCAGGCTATTTCTCCTTCCAGCCAGTGCACCATGACTATTACATCAAAGGCCATGGTATGTGGTATCCTGTCAATGGGATGGTGTATATAAAAGATCCTTGCTGCTAATCGAAAGGAGTAGCCCATGAAGTGACAACAGTAGGTTTCCTTGCTCAATATCTTTGTGGTCCATAACTGTATGTCCAATGCGATAAAACCGTAAATAAAATGTGTTGATTGCGTCGTTAAATAAACCGTTTCCTTCCTTCCTTTTCAAGGCAGGTCTCTATAAAAGGCAGGGTTATATTTTTTTCATGGAAACTTTTCTAACATAGCCTTGTTGTAACATCTTCTAATGTAGGCTTGCACACCTAGCTTCTTCATCTTTTCTGTTATTCTCACTATGTTTTTATATTAGCTTTTGATGTCAGACAACGGGTGTGTGGAGTAGAATGTGGCCATGAACCTGACAAAGCTACAGTAGCAGAAACTGGCCTTTATAAAAAGCTGGCTTCTATTTAAGGCAGGCCTCTGTGCTTTTTTATACGTGCGCTATAAAAGCTTTTTTATGATCCTCTGAAACCCGACCTCTAACTGAGGCAGGTTTCTATTCAAGGAAGGCCTTGATTCAAGGATTACGGTACATGTATTTACAGTCATATTTCATTGTATTATACATACATGTAAACAAATGTATTAACAAAAAACCCACCTCTTGTGAATGAGCAGCTTCAGGAGAAACGATCTCACCACTGGAGTGGGATCAACCAGATCATCAAACACTGTCATCTGCTTTGTCTGTAGTCTTTCTGAGGCACTGGGTCCTTGTGATGATGTCTTCCGTGTGATGTAAGTCAGGATCCTTTCAATGACGGCATCCTCAGGAGCTGTGTCTCCTCCGAAGCAGAGATTTGAAACAACTGCCATGAGGAAGGTGTTAAAGCATCGTTGGTAACATTGATGTTCGGCTGATATATCTCTAAAATTAAAAACAATTACGTCAATTACCTTAGTTAACAATGATGTTCTCAACCACCTTATGTAGCATATTTGTATAATAAAACACACAAGAAATATTGATACATTTTTATGTAACACTGACCTGCTACTAATATATCTCTGAAATTAGAAACAGGAAAAATCATTATGATGGCAAACAGTCTTTTTAAAATATGTCAACAATGATGGATGGATGAACTGACAGAAAAAAATTTCATACCAAAACAACAACAAAAATTAAAAAAAGAAACCTGCAATTAAACATTTGTCAAATCAAATAACTGCCAAACCAGGATAAGATTAACTCTACAATAGATTAAAACAGAAAAATTAAAAATACTGACATTCAATCTTGTCTGTAAAGTAATGACATCTGTGCTGATCCTGCACTGTCAAATAAAGTAACTCAAATACCAGAATAACACTAACACTACAATGGAAGAATTAAAACTTCATACAGATATTCACAACCATTGAATAAATCAATTACAAGACTTACTTCTGTGCTGATGTTGAATTCTTGTTAAAGTTGGCTGGTATATCTCTGTGACACTTGGGACAATGTCGATCATCAAGGGCAAGCAAGTCATTGTAACATTTCTGACAAATTTTGTCCCTGCACGGCAACACAACTGGAGGAGCTTCGAATGCACTTGCACAATAACAACATGATCCTAGTTTTCTGCAAGATATATATTCAAATACAAAACTCTGAAATGAAAATCAGTTAATTTCATATTTCACTTATAACCAGAGCCAATAAAATACTAAATTAATAAATAAAATAAAAAAATATATACCCTTAACATGTTTTGGATACATTATTTAATTTTAAGTACAAACTGTATGTAACCAAGTGAAGTTTTTGCTATTTAATATATTATTAATTATATATTTAGGGCATTAATTGTTTGTAGTTAGTCACTTACCTTATTACAGTTTATATATTAATAGTGAGGGTAATGTTATCGGTTAGTTTGTTTAGATTGGATATTGAGTTGGTATGTTTTCGGTGGCATGTGTAATTAGTGACAGGTGACTGTTGACTTAAAACAGTGACGCTTAGGACAATAGCACTGCATGCTGGGTATTTTTCCACCTGTTCCCGCCAAATTAACCACACCCGATCTCATTCTTTGTTCTGCGTTCATCTGAACAACATCTTTTTATTTATGACTGTAAAGTCAAAGATAACGTATATTTTCAAGAGTTTTGGTGCAAACTAGAATGAGATGTCTGGTAAGTGAATGTTTTATAATAACATATTTTAACTCAATATTGAATACCAGACTGTGTTGTATTTTAGTTCATATAAGACAAATGTATGAAATATGTTTTTATATAGACATGTACATGCACAGGTGTTTGTAATGAATGAATGTGTAAATGAATGAATGAATGAATGAATGAATAGAACATCTTTATTAGTATTATTATTATATTTATTTAAACACGATTATAAGAAATGTATTATTGTTATTGCAGGTTTTTCTTATGATCATTAATAAATGAACCTGTGGAAACATTGTGTTGTTGTCTTCGCTACCCGAGGTTAGAAATGGAGCCCAACGTTTTGTGATCGAGAAAACCAGACATCAACAACTACTGATGAACGTACAGCCTTAGAGGCGTGATTCAGTCGGCTCACAACCAACTGTGACGACAGTGGAGAACAACACGGGACATCCGAGCGGACGCGACGGACAAGTTCACCGAGGTGCTCTGTGGCAGTGTTTTTCGTGATGAATATCGGCTAGCTAGCTAAAAAATGTTGTGTGTGTCTATTGCAAGATTGATATTCGTTGATTATATTGCATAACTTTTCATGACAGTTTATGAAGTGACAACTGTGTATTGTACTTTTGTTACTGTGTTACTATAGTAACTACTGACTGCACGTGCTGGATATGCGTGGTAGACTTTTTCGTTGGTGTAATGTGCGAGGTGTTTTCAGAACAGCGGCGTGTTACGTGTACACTGTACAAGTTCTAGATGTATGTATGTTTATTTTTATATACCTGATGTTTTTATGACTTTTATTGTGTCATAGTCATAGACAGTGTTACAATAAGTTGATATTTTTATAAATTACATGTGTTTTACAATAGGTTATTAATCGTGAATACTTGTACATTGTGAAATTTCCAAGAGTATTTTTGTATTTCCAGAAATACCAGAGTATGTAATCGAAATGTTTAGTTTTTTCCAGAAATAGATCATAGTTATTAGGTCAAAGATCTGATGTGACATTTTTTCTGTGTCATTGTTGACACTATTGATTACAAATAACATAGGTCTCAGATTTTAATTTATTTTTATTTTTGTTCTCTCTCTCTCTCTTTAGTAAATTGTCAGCTGTTATTGTAGACTGTTGTAGACATTGTATTTGTTTTGTTTTTGATCAAACAATTTTTGATTTTGTTTAATTATTTTATTTTAAGGTTTTTTTAAACTTTGAATCAAACTTGGAAGTTGTTAGTATTGGTGATTAGTGTATACATATTTAAAATATTTTTTTTGTCTGGTCATTTCACTTTGATTGAATTTTTTTCTCTGAAAAAGTGAATACTCATTGTAGATTTTATTTATTTTTTCACTCAAACAGTATATATTGTTGAAAACAAGTTTAATTATAATAATAAAATAATCTGATTAGTAAGCTTACTCATTGAAAATATGTGAAAATATATTTTTTTTTAACTCTTTCTTTCTCTCTAGTTAGGCTCTGTTTCCATATACCTCATATTAATCTATGCAGTTAACTGATTAAATATTTTTAGCACTTGACAAAGACTGATACATATTGGACAGATTTACATATGACAGTTGATTTGCAGGTGTATATTTAAAGTTTATTAGTTTGGATTCATTGAGAAAGTTTATCGATATTTATTATTAGGTACGGTTAGCTAATAATTAATTAGTATTTTTTTATTAATAATTATGATTGGGTAAAATTAATTATTATATACCGTAATAGTTGCATGATTATTATAATTTTATTATTTAGTCTTAATACGTACATTAATTTGGTTTATTTCAGGAATTGCAGATTTCTTTATTTCAATTTACTTAGTATTTGATTATTTAACATTTGTGAATATTGATATTTAACTATCATATTTAGTATATTTACTTAATTCAAATTTGTTTTGATTCATGAAGTAATTAACTGAATTTGTTTTGCAGAGGTAACTTGAACAGAACTTTGTAATTAAAAAAAATTCAGGATATTTTTGTTTACAACTGAATATTGATTACTTGATAGTATTATGGATACTTGGTTATTTATTTAACTGTTTGCATATTTCAGTCACGGTTATGGTTTAAACTGAGTATAGTAGATATTGGCCTTACACTTAAATTTATTGTCTGTGGTTTTTGGTGAAGATTGTAAATTGTTGTTGTTGATGTTGTTAGCCGAGTTGACATAAAGTTGGTAACTGATTGACTCCAAGAGAAGTTGATGGATGTTTAACTCTTGAGGTAATTTCTGTGGTGATATTTTATTCATGTAAAAGTTGGTTTTAGTTTAGTGATGTGGAGATAGATACATTTCATTTCTGATTGGTTTTTGAGGATTGTCAGATATTTGTTGGTCAAACTTAGGGAATTTGTTTTAGTGAAATATTTAAGTAGTTTGGTTTATAGTCAACATGTCATATCGAATGTCAGAAGCTGACATGGTTGATGTTCTGAATGCCAGTGGGAAATTTAAAATAGAAAGAAAGTTTAAACCAAGTCAGTATAGTACTCCAAGTAAAGATGAGTTAGACATGATGGAAAAAGGAACACGACCAAAGGAGTTATTTCAGAACAGCCAGTATCATCAACCAGAACTGAAGCCTTCTACCTATGTTCCTAAGATACCCCATTTCTCTGGAGATGATCCTCCTCAGAAAGGAGATGTGAGATTCAGTGTTTGTTAACGGATCCAGATATGACTCCTAGTGTTGTGTTACAGGCAATACGAAGATCTTTGAAGGGTACTGCTAGGAAGATGCTGATTCCTCTTGGGGAAAGAGCTCGAGTTGCAGACATATTGTCTAAATTGGATATTCTGTTTGGGGATGTGGTAACAAATGAGATGATCATGCAAGAATTTTTTAATGCTTTTCAAAAGAAGGATGAAAGTGTGACAGCATTTGGATGTCGGTTGGAATCTATGTTGCAGTTGGCAATAGATCATTACTTTTTGGACAGAAACTCAAAGAATGATTTGTTAAGACATAAATTCTGGACATCACTGAAGTCAGACCAGCTGAAGTCCCAAACAAGACATAAGTATGACACCATTAAGGAATATAATGAGTTACTGAGGGAGATACGGCAAGTGGAAAAGGAACTGAGTCTCACTTTACCAAATGTTTCTGCAGTTCATTCAAAAACAGTTCATCAACAGGCTATGTCTTTAGATGATGTAGATAGAGTGGCTATGTTGGAAAAGAAGTGTGCTAACAGGATAGATGGTTTGGAAAAGAGGTTTGATAGTAGGATAGATGGTTTGGAAAAGAAACTAGAGCACAGGATATATGAGAAATTTAACATGATTTTAAAGAAGTTGGATGGAATGAATGTTCAGAAACAGAGGTCTTATTCTGGATTTAGAGGGCATGGTAGAGGCTACTTTTATCAGCCAAGTAGAGGACATTTTTCTCAGCAAGGTAGGATTCACCATGGAAACTCAAGTATGAATCCGAATAGCAGAGGCCGAGGTGGATACAATTCAACTGAGCAGAGGAATCGTTACCCAAATGAATAGTGACTTCTGACGGTGGCCAATCAGAAGTCAAGCTTCATCATGTTCAAGATGATGATGGCCAAACTTTCATGAAACGTTTGATTGGGGATTCAAATGAAGGTACTATCAGTGTTAATGGACATGAACTCATAGCATTGATTGATAGTGGTTTCAACTATCTTAGAGACAGGATACAATAAAATACATAATCCTTTTAAGCCAGATTTATTTAGCTTAGATACATTAGGATTGCAGGTATTTGTAGTGGATGGTTCCAAGTTGAAATATTTGGGATATATTGAGTGTTCTGTTGTAGTTCCATTTTTATCAGACACTGAAATGTTTGTTCCTGTGTTGGTGGTACCTGATACAGAATTTGCAACAGATTGTCCTGTGATAGTTGGTACAAACATCATTCGATTGTGTAAAGAGTTATCTTCAGGAGAGACAAATAGTTGTAAATCCCTTCAGAATGGAAGCTGGCTTTTGAAAGTATTAAATGTAATGTTTATAAAGTCATGTCTTTGAATAGGAAGCCTTTACATGTAGCTCCTTACCAGACAGTAGTTGTTGATGGAATAGCAAAAGGAGTTGATAATAATGTTACAGAAGTGGTTACAGAGAATTTGGATGAAGGTTTGGGATGTACAGTTTGTCCAAGAGTTATAAAATTAAATCAGCACCATACCAGCATCAGAATACCAGTGAACATTTGTAACATATTTGCAAAGCCTTTAGTTATCAAGCCTAGATCAGAGGTTTGCTGTATTCAAGAGGTCAAGGTTGTTGATAGCTTAGCTGCAGAATGTAAATTGCCTGAAAGGGAGAAGACATCTACACTAGAAGAACTTGGTGTTCATATTGATACAGATAACCTGAGTGACGATCAGTTGTTTCAAGTGAGACAGGTTCTTGGCAACTGGGAACATGTTTTCTCTACAAGTCTACTTGACATAGGAAACACAGATATTGTCAAGCATAGAATACAGCTGGACGATGAAAGACCATTCAAGCTGCCATACAGGAAGATACCTCCTTGTATGTATGATGAAGTTCGACTACATGTCAAGGAAATGCTAGATGCAGGGATCATCAGGGAATCCAGTAGTCCATTCTCTTCTAACATTGTACTGGTTTGGAAAAAAGATGGATCTCTGAGGTTTTGTTTGGATTACAGAACATTGAATGCCAGAACACACAAGGATAGTTTTACACTTCCAAGATTTGATGATGTAATTGATACACTCCATGGATCAAAATATTACTCAAAGTTAGATCTAAGATCAGGTTACTGGCAAGTGGAAGTAGATGAAAAGGATAAAGAAAAGACTGCATTTAATGTTGGGAAATTAGGATTCTATGAATGTAACAGAATGGGTTTTGGCTTAACCAATGCCCCAGCTACTTTTCAGAGACTCATGGAAAAGTGCATGGGAGAGATGCATTTGAAAACATGCTTAATATTTATAGATGATATTTTGGTGTTTTCCAAGACTTTCAAGGAACATGTCAAGCGTCTTGAAGCAGTTTTCACCAGACTTTATGAACATGACTTGAAGTTAAAACCATTAAAATGTGAATTGTTTAAGAAATCAGTATCGTATCTTGGACATGTTGTTTCCAAAGCAGGAATTTCCACAGATACATCAGTTGTCAAGAACTGGAAGGTACTAGGAAATATCAAGGAACTTCGTCAGTTCTTAGGATTTGCTGGATATTACAGGCGCTTTATTAAGGATTATGCAAAAATCGTGGAACCTTTGAATATGTTACTTCAAGGTCATGGACCAAGTTCAACAGCAAAAAGAGCAAAGAAGAAATGGAAGACAATGGCAAAGTATACATGGACTGACAAGCAGCAGGTGGCCTTTGATACAATCAAGGATAAATTGACGCAACCACCTATTTTAGCTTATGCAAATTACTCGTTATCATTCATTGTTCACACAGATGCCAGTGGATCAGGACTTGGTGCTGTTTTGTACCAGAAGCAGCAAGGTGTGGAAAGAGTGATTG
>JAECMU010160582.1:0-14705 GCA_016106625.1 Dracogyra subfuscus | reverse complement strand
AATGTTTCGGAAGTCCGTAGATTCCTGGGAATGGTTAATCAGCTGGCCAAATTTCTTCCAAATATGGCAGATAAAACAAAACCTCTCAGAGACTTGCTTGTCAAAGACCGTGATTGGATATGGGGTGAGCCACAGCAATCTGCTTTTGTCAAAATAACAAATTACATCAGTTCAGCTCCAGTTCTCGTATATTACAATCCAAATGCTAAAACAGTTATTTCTTCTGATGCATCATCATATGGACTTGGAGGAGTTCTTCTTCAGAAACAGTCTGATGGCAATTTAAAACCAGTAGTAAGCTTATGCTTCATGGACTCTGAGTGAAACCAAACAAAGATATGCTCAAATTGAAAAGGAAGTGCTTGCTATTACTTGGTCCTGTGAGATATTCTGTGATTTCTTACTTGGACTGGAATTCCATATTGAAACGAAAGAAAGAAATGTTTTATTTAACGATGCACTCAACACATTTTATTTACGGTTATATGGTGTCAGACATATGGTTAAGGACCACACAGATTTTGAGAGGAAACCCGCTGTCGCCACTTCATGGGATACTCTTTTCCGATTGGCAGCAAGGGATCTTTTATTTGCGCTTCCCACAGACAGGATAGCACAAACCATGGCCTTTGTTGAACCAGTTATGGATCGCTGGTCGGTATTTGGAGTTGGTATCTGGATTAAAAATCCCATGCCTAGACTGGAACCAGAACCCAGTGCCTACCAGCCAGTAGACTGATGGCCTAGCCACTACGCCACCGAGGCCGGTATATATATTGAAACAGATCACAAGCCATTGATTTCATTGCTTGGTTCGAAAAACCTTGAACAGTTACCTCCCAGAATCCAGCGATTTCGCATGAGACTTAATTAATTATGTCCTATAAGTACACAATTTCGCACGTCTTTCCTCTGCGGATGCACTTTCTAGAGCACCAGTAAACTCTCCACCAACCAAAAGTGACAAAAATCTTCTTGAAGACACAAACATCTAATATTGCTTCTGTACTTGCAAGCTTACCTGCAACAGAAAAGCGTCTGGATGAAATCCGATTCAATTTAGAAATTGATCCGGTGTGCTCGCATCTTATGTCATTTTGTTGTGATGGCTGGCCAAAATATGACAGAGTTCCCAATTGTATTAGGGCATATTGGCCACATCGGGATGAATTGACTGTTATTGATGGACTACTTTTAAAAGGGTCACAACTCGTAATTCCTTCAGCTATGTAGCTAGACATTCTTGAAGCTTTACATGCAGCACACCAGGGAATTAATAAGTGTCGTGCATGTGCAAAAAATTCAGTTTGGTGGCCAGGTCTAAACAGCCAATTAGAACATGTTGTTAAAATTATCGCACTTGTGCAAACTTCCGTTCTTTACCACGCGAACCTCTGATCACAACCGAGTTTCCATCTCGACCATGGGAAAAAGTCGGAACAGACTTATTTGAGTTAAATGGAGAAACCTACTTACTAGTCGTTGACTATTATTCTCGATATATTGAACTTGCAAGACTCAACAATGACACCACTTCAGGGGCTGTCATTAATCATTTGAAATCTATCTTTTCCCGTCATGAAATACCAGATATCATAGTATCAGATAATGGTCCACAATATGCTTCTCAATCTTTCAAGAAATTCACTGAACAGTATTCGTTCACTCACATTACAAGTAGTCCGCAGTATCCACAGAGTAATGGGGAAGCAGAACGTGCAGTTCAGACAATCAAACAACTGATGAAAAAATCTAAAAACCCTTACCTCTCTTTGTTATCTTACAGAACAACACCACTTCAGAATGGATACTCTCCGTCACAGCTACTTATGGGGAGACAACTCCGGAGTAACTTACCAGTTCATCCTTCTGTGCCTACACCAAATCTACCAGATCCAGCAGTACTCCACAATGCTGAGACGACCCAAAGGGTTACACAAAAACAAAACTTTGATTTGTGTCATCGTACACACAACATACCTGTTCTTTGAGGAGAAAGTGTGATTGTGAGAGATGATAATACTACTACAAAAGCACTACTACTAAAAACGCCAAATTCTTCAACGAAACAGAAGACATCTTGTCCAGGTCTCAGAGAGTCCGCAAAATATTGTTTCACTTCCAAACAGATCTGATGTGTCTCCAATACTAACAGTCTGGCAGATGGACTGAAACCTCATGAGAATGCTAATGATGTTGGTCATTCTAATGTGGTTAAAACTAAATATGGCAGAATCTCGGTTCAACCTAAAAGACTGGACTTGTAGAAATGTTTGTTAATATCAAAATACTAGTAGTAATTAAAATATGTGATAGTTAAATATTTATTCTAAGAACTGACAAAAGAAATGAACTGTTAGGAAAACAAAAACATTGAAGTAGCAAATATTTCTGAATTCCATAATTCATTTCAGTATTTTCATTTTTATCATTATTATAAATATTTTAGAAGTTAATGAAACAAATACAATTGTATTGTAATGCGGCCATAGATGTACTGAATAAAATTATACACACTAAATGTAGCATGGAAAGATCTGATATTATCAGACTGAGAAAGGGGGATGTAGTGTCAGCCTACTACATAATATTAGAGACATTACGGTAAATATAAAGACAAGGGCGTCTAACCCGTTAAAGTTACATAAAGTTTGTAATATGAAATATACAGCCTGTGTCCGTTATTTATAGAGAGTAACATTCTAAACACCTAGCACCTCACTCAAAGGCTAACAGTAACAGCCCTTGAAGCTCATGAATATCTAAATTCTAAATGTAGGGTCGTAAGTAGCTTGCATAAAAGGTAAATTACCCCTAAGACAAAATACTGTAGAAAAAGAAAGTTTTTCTTTTTAGTTTTGTTTTTAAAGGGACATTCCTGAGTTTGCTGCAATGTTTTAAGATGTTATCGACTAATAAAATATTTCTACGATTAAACTTACATATTAAATGTATTTTCTTATTTAGAATATTAGTGGCTGTATATTAAACATGTTTCTGATCGTTCTAATATTTGTACTAGGTTAATTTTCATTTTATTTCCTAAAACATTATTTTTTTGTACATACGGAATTATTTAAAGACAAAATCCAGTTTGGGCTTCTTACAAATATTAAGAATATTAAGAAAATATATTTAATATGTAAGTTAATCATAGAAATATTTTATTAGTCGCAAATTTCTAACAATGCAGCAAACTCAGGAATGTCCCTTTAATTCTTTTACGGGTGGGGGATTGGGTGTGGCCGGCTGATATTTGCCCCAATTCATTTTTTTTTTTGTGTGTGTGTGTATATTGCTATTCCACTTAGTTTGGTCTAGGCGCAGCCCTGAAGCTTATTTCACAAAGATCTCTTATTCAACTGACTGCGTTTTATCCCCATTCCAAATACTGCTTAACAACTGGCAAAGGACTGTGGTATTTGGGGTTTTTTGCCTGTGGGAATGTGTATATAAAAGAACCCTTGCTGCTATTGGAAACAATGTAGAGGCAGATTTCCTCTGATGACTACGTGTCAGAATTACCAATAGCTGATGATTAATTAATCAAATGTGCTCTAGTGGTGTCGTTAAAGAAAGCATACAAAGCTCCTTTAGCAATATCACATCCTCCTTACAAGTGTATTTGCACTGCACGGGCATGACAATCAGCAGGGGATGGGTCCAGCCTTTCTTGTCTAACGACTGAAGTTTATATGGGACGCGGGGGGAAGGGGGGGCAAGTCATGCTCCCATAGAAAATATATTGAGAAGAAAGAAACATTGCTTTAGCGAGGAGGGGTTTTGAGTGCCAACTCTCCCCCCACCATCCGCACAAATGCCTACATTTTTTATTTTTTTGTGTTGGTTTGTTTAACGACGCACTCAACACATTTTAATTACGGTTATATCGGCGTCGGACATATGGTTATGTCGAGAAAAAAACCCAGTGGTCAGCTGACGGGGATCGATCCTAGACCGACCGCGCATCAGGCGGGCACTCTACCACTGGGCCATGCTGCCCGCAAATGCCTACAATGCGTGATTACAAGGTTGCAAGCTGTTGGTACATGATTTATGGATGCCTGTAATGTATCCATTATATGGTCAAATTAATCACAACACGTCTGTTGAGCATATACTACGGTAATATATAATTTGAAGAAGGTATACTTTAATAGTTGATCGTACGTTAATTATACACCAACCTTTATTTTTGTGCAAGATCCTGTTCCAACACCGCAGGCATCTTTTGTGCTGCATGTTATTTCTGAATAAAGGGTTGCCACCAACATGGCGATGGAAGCCAATCTGAGAAATACTGTCCTGTGAAAAGACAAATAAGTCGGAATTTATGAACAAAAATTAATATCACTTAAAAAGGAAACAAATAAATATTAAAAGCACAAAATCTAAATTCAGTAGTCACTACTTTAACATATTAATGCCTGGCATCTAGTTTGGGACCTAAACGAATACTCGGTTACTAATTTATTCATTATCCTTTGTAGTGCCGCAATTGGTATCACCACCACCATCATCGTCATCATCACGGCCACCACAAATATTACCATCATCCTTACCACTACCATAATCATCACCACCACCACCACCACCACCATCATCATCATCACCACCATCATCAACACCATCACCATCATCACCACAACAGGCTTCCCAGACCTCCCATATTTCCTATATTTTGTATGGGATCCTATAAAACTTCTATATTGAAATTCATTTCCTATATTTGACTCAATTGCTTTGCCAAAATGTCAATGAATAAAATATGTTACCGAGTTATATTCGCAGTGAAAGTTCAGAAGATGCTTTGAATGTGGGAGATCTGTATCAAGTGCCAATCAATTTGTTTTGTTTTTTTAATGACGCACTCAACACATTATAACGACGGTTATATCGGCGTCGGACATATGGTTATGTTGAGAAAAAAACCCAGTGGTTAGCTGACAGGGATCGATCCTAGACCAACCGCGCATCAGGCGGGCACTGTACCACTGGTCTATGCTGCCCGCTCAAGTGCCAATCAAGATCCTCCTCATCTGATGAGGTGAGGAAGATGTATTACTGATACAAGATTCACCAACTTTCAAAGATATCGGCATGGACTGCTGGCAATCCTGGGTATATATTTGTTGAGGTAGAAGATGGTATCTTGTGTAAATACGCAAGGTAAGAACATACCATTAGTAATGCAAATGTTTTAGACATCCGTGAAAAAGACCTACAATCATAATAATCGGTCCAAATTTTCCTATAAACCTCAAAATTCCTGTAAAACTGCTATATTTTGGTTTCCAAATCCCTACATTTCCTATATTTTAATATGTACAAGTGGCTGGGAGTCCTGCCACAATCACCATCAACCACCACCATCATCATGTGCTTACTTACCTAACGAGTGTGAGCTTGATGACGAATGCCTGCGTGTACTGCTCTGCGAGGACGACAGTGTCGAAGATGATGGGCACGATGGCGCTCAGTGCAGTCAGCACAATGGAGGGCAGGTACTCGACCATGAGCACCATGTAGGCCATGTCGCCCGTCGCGCCGCTGTTGCTGCTTATGTACTGCAACGAAACAGTGTGGGTAATATGAGCACAGGAAATCACTCAGACACTAACTGCAAGGAAACAGTGTGGATAATATGAGCACAGACAATCACTCAGACACTAACTGCAAGGAAACAGTGTGGGTAATATGAGCACAGAAAATCACTCGGACACTGACTGTAAGGAAACAGTGTGGGTAATATGAGCACAGAAAATCACTCAGGACACTAACTGCAAGGAAACAGTGTGGGTAATATGAGCACAGGAAATCACACAGACACTGACTGCAAGGAAACAGTGTGGGTAATATGAGCACAGAAAATCACTCAGACACTAACTGCAAGGAAACAGTGTGGGTAATATGAGCACAGACAATCACTCAGACACTAACTGCAAGGAAACAGTGTGGGTAATATGAGCACAGGAAATCACTCAGACACTAACTGCAAGGAAACAGTGTGGGTAATATGAGCACAGGAAATCACTCAGACACTAACTGCAAGGAAACAGTGTGGGTAATATGAGCACAGACAATCACTCGGACACTAACTGCAAGGAAACAGTGTGGGTAATATGAGCACAGGAAATCACACGGACACTGACTGCAAGGAAATAGTGTGGGTAATATGAGCACAGAAAATCACTCAGACACTAACTGCAAGGAAACAGTGTGGATAATATGAGCACAGACAATCACTCAGACACTAACTGCAAGGAAACAGTGTGGGTAATATATGAGCACAGAAAATCACTCGGACACTGACTGCAAGGAAACAGTGTGGGTAATATGAGCACAGGAAATCACACGGACACTAACTGCAAGGAAACAGTGTGGGTAATATGAGCACAGGAAATCACACGGATACTAACTGCAAGGAAACAGTGTGGGTAATATGAGCACAGGAAATCACACGGATACTAACTGCAAGGAAACAGTGTGGGTAATATGAGCACAGGAAATCACATGGATACTAACTGCAAGGAAACAGTGTGGGTAATATAAGCACAGAAAAACACATGAACACTAATCAGTGGATAAAGAAAATCTTGTTCAGGTAATGCGGGGCAGGGGCTGCGAGGTTAAACCATCCTGTGTGGGGGGGCACATCTTCAGTCTGTGTGTGGGGGGAGCACAATCACCAATGAGTGGTCAAATCTCTGGTGGGGGCATAAGCCATATTCGTACAGTATCTGTATTTGTGGGCGGGACGTAGCTCAGTGGTACAGCGCTCGCTCGATGCTTGGTCATCTGGGATCGATCCCCGTTGGTGGGCCCATTGGGCTATTTCTCGTCACAGCCAGTGCACCACGACCAGTATATCAAAGGCTGTGGTATGTGCTATCCTGTCTGTTGTATGATGCATATAAAAGATCCCTTTTCTCTCTCAATATCTGTGTGGTCCTTAACCATATGTCTGATGCCATATAACCGTAAATAAAATGTGCTGAGTGCGTCATTAAATAAAACATTTCTTTCTCTTCTTCTTCATATCTGTATTTATTTATATAAAGTAGGAAACAAAAACAACATACATTTTTCTCCTCCAGTGTGTGTATGTGTGTGTGTGGGGGGGGGACACATACCTCCCCCATGGTTCAAACGCACTCGCTATATACAGTATTAAAAGTGTTTAGACTGTCGGATTTTATTTATTGAGAAAGGAAGAATTATATATTTTGAAGCATCAATCGAAAAATAAATATATGGGTATTAATTTGTGGCTCACCCTTCTAAACAGAGCCTTTTATATCATGAAAATGAATATAGAATCAAGTTACAACAGGCTGAACAAGCACCCGTAAACATTGACACTACGTTTGGTTAATTTATTACCCCAGCGGTCACTCATAACAGGGAAAATATTTTCCATATTTTCTCAGTAAGAAATATTCTGCATTGGTTTAACGAACAATACTATTGGGCAATTTGATGCTTACAAACCAATGACTTTGTCGGTACTAAATATTGTGACGACCCAGGAAAACTGAGTGTCTGGTAAATGGTCAATTTACTAATAAAGGCAAAAGATCACCAACAAATGTTCAACTTCATCAACATTTATTAATAACTAATAGATTTTAACAGGTTAACAATTTGTTGCATGTATATGTATATGACTCCTTTAGTAATTAAATAATCAATAATAGTTATATTCTAACACTAAATTATTCCAGGGCTAAATAACTAACAATATATTCTACATATTTAACAAGTCATGTGATGACCTTAAAAGACTGAGTCCAATCATTTACTAATATTTTAACCCATTAATTATGAACTCAACAGACTGAGTCTAAAAAGAGATACAGGTAATGGATTTGTACTAAAAAATCCTCCAACACTTTACTAGAAAAATGCTATAGTTTACACAAACAACATCTTATGTTGTTTATGTCAAAACACTAGTGCACTCGCACTTACTTCACAGGTATATAAAGCAATGCAAACAATATCCAATTGTTTGCCTAATCAGTGTACATGCACAAGCCTCATATATATACACTCTGTTCTTGTAATTGAACTTGTAACATAAATATCCTCAATACCCGGGACCTACACCTTTATGTGCTGGGTATTGCCTACTCTGTTCCCTAACTCAATTAATCTCTCCTTGTATCAGGGTGGTCAACCCTAACAAATAAATAAATAAATGAAAACTCAATTAATCAAAACCTATTTCTGTTTCTTAACAAGTTTGTTTCATGGCCTAAAAATGAGTCTGGTCCTTATTACACTAAAACATCTGCTAAATGTTTTATCAATCCACCTAATGGGACAAAATACTGAAAACAACCCAACTGACTATACTATGATGCGATTGACCAGACTAACAAACATTGGCTGGATTGCTATTTATACCCCCGCTACATTGTACGTTTGGCGTAATTCTTTTTTCTTTTTCTTTTTTTCTTTTTTTTATTATCCCCAGAAACATAAGCAAGGACAAGGTTGGGGCCTTGAATCATTGCTGTACATAACATGGTATTATATTGTATATACATAAACAATATATAAGTAAAGCTATACACTCGTATATAAAGCACTTATTAAACAATATTAAGATGAAACTGATAGGCTTAACTTCATACAGTAAAACGGGATATTAGCAATGCCAAAGCCTTACATAACTGAAAAGGAAATATTCTGGAGACTAGGAAGAAGAGTATTAGAAATAGAAACAAAGAGTGAGAGAAGAAGGAAGGGGGTAAATAATTCTTGAAAGATAAGTAAGATCAATGCGAGCTTAAAAAGAAATGAAAATAAAGAAAGTCTAGATACGTTTTCCGAACTGGCAATTTTTTGCATAAAAGAATGTTTATTAGCTTATTCGTATATGTTGTTATTAATAGGTTTATACATGAAGTTATACAATGTGTTTGAAAAACTGCTGCCAAGGTTCTCACTCATCATCAAACTCTTTATATAGGCAATTTTTATAAAATATATACTTTTCAATCTGTATTTTATCAATAATAAATCCTAGCATTGCGTTTTTGTTTAATTTTATCTTTTGTAATTTCGTTCTATATATATAATACTTAATATTAATAATCAACCAGTTAATAAAAAATGTTGTTTTGTTATGTTACCAAATAAAACGTTTTCACCTATTTTTAATGCCCATTCTTCTATTGCTTTCCACAGGACTATAACTTTAGAGCACTTATAAAATAAGTGTTCCAGTGTTTCTGGCATAAGATGGCAAAAATCGCAAATATTAGAATCAACATATTTTATTTTATTTAGAAATATATTTGTAGCTGTTATCCTGTGTAATATTTTATACTGAAACCATAATAAAGATGGGTCTTTAAGAGTCTTTTAAAGTCACGTATTACCCGCAAAACTAAAAGGGCGACTAGGTCACTTATAAATTTATTATTGATACAATAAATAAACAATTTGTTTAATTACACAAGTACGTAATAATGAGTTACAAAACGTATATAATAACGTGGTTTTTTTAAGTAAACAATCGATCTCGGTGGCGTCGTGGTTAAGCCATCGGACATAAGGCTGGTAGGTACAGAGTTCGCAGCCCGGTACCGGATCCCACCCAGAGTGAGTTTTAACGACTCAGTGGGTAGGTGTAAGGTCATTACACCCTCTTCTATCTCACTGTCGTTGACAGACAACCTAGATAGCTAAGGGGTATGCCCAGGACAGCAGCGTGCTTGAACCTTAATAAGAACGAAAATAAGGTAAAATGAAATGAAATAATTAAACTAGTATATGTCCAGGGTAGAACAAGTTATTTTGATCAACACTAGTGGAGCTATTAATATCATATTCTTTTTGAAAAGAGAGCGAGAAAAAGAAGTGTTTTATTTATGCAATCAACACATTTTTACTACAGTTATATTGGGTCGGATATATGGACATACAACCACATGAAACATCATAGGTACTTTATTCGATTAATTAACAGCGAGGGATATTTTATATGCACGATCCCACAGACAGGATAGTACAATACCACGGCCTTTGTCGCACCAGTCGTGGAGCATTGGCTGGAACGAGTAATAGTCAGTGATCTCACCGACGGGGACTGACGATAGACTGACTGCGCATTAGCCAAGCGCTTTACGACTAGGCTACGAACAGTTTTGGAGGCAACTGAAATGTTTCGTCAATACATTTGATCTAGTAAATTAAAGAAACATTCCTGAATTTGCTGCATTTAAAAAAAATGTTATCGACTAACAGAGACTTTTTAACGATTGTAACTGCATATCAAACATATTTTTCTGCATAAAATATTAGTGGACGTATATTAAACGTGTTTCTGATCGTTGTAATATTTGTAATAGGTAAAATTTCATTTTATTTCCTTCTTCTTTTTTTTCGTACGTACGAAATTATTTCAAGACAAAACCCAGTTTGACCTTCTTAGAAATATTAAGACGACCAGAAACACATTGAATATACAGACAGTGATATTCTAAACCAGAAAATATATTTAATAAGTAAGTTTAATCGTAGACGTATTTTATTAGTTGGAAACATCTTACAATGCAGCAAACTCAGGAATGTCCCTTTAAAGTTGAGTAATAACTGCGAATTGGCGTAAATGTGTTGGGGAGTCATTACTCACTAAGCACATAAACAGCTTATTTTCATTCATATCATTGGCTATTTTGAGATCGTGTGACGTCACTTATTAAGTCATGAAGCCAGTATCAGTGTCAACATCATTGTCGAATCGTGACTTAAAGTTAACACTATATATAACAGGTCTGTTTATCATATCGCTACCGGCCTCGGTGGCGTAGCGGTTAAGTCGCCGGAAAACAGGCTGGTAGGTACTGGGTTCGCAGCCCGGTACCGGCTCCCACCCAGAGCGAGTTTTTAAGGACTCATTGGGTAGGTGTATGGCCGCTACACCCTCTTTTCTCTTTCACTAACAATAACAACTAACTACTAATTTCTATTCTGTCCTGGACAGACAGCTCAGATAGCTGAGGTGTGTGCCCAAGACAGGCGTGCGCTATAACAGCTTGCTCTGAATGTGCACGTTAAACAATAATGAAAAAAAAAGAAGAAAAAAAAGAGTTTTGAATGGTAGAGAATAATATTTTCCCCATATTTGTGAAGTGAATTCAAACCCTAATATTGAATATCTTTTTTGGGACATAGGAACTATTGTAGTGTCATTTAATATTGCGTATATTTGCTTACTTAGGTTTGTATCTTTTAAAAACAGTTTTATTTTAAACGGAAGAATCGGGTTGCAAACAGTGTTACAACTTTGGTTGCTTGTTTTTGTTGTTTTACAAATATATGATTTAATTGCTCTGATTAAAGAAGCATATTCTAAAAAATTGGATTGTATTTGATATTTTGTTATGAAAGTATTGTAATTCATTAATGTCCCGTTTTCGTCTATTAGATCTTGAATAAATATTATGCCTTTTTGTAAATACTTCATATAAATAAAAGGTTTGCTGGTGGGTTTTTTAATTTTGATATTGTACCAAATGTTTAGGCTCATTACATCTTCATTATTAGCAGGCGTTTCTTTCTGCTGAATGGTAAGCCAGCTATGTAACACGTCTTTCCAAAAATTATTTTTAATTGTTGGTATTTTTAGCTGAATATAATAATCTCCATATTTAATCATATTTCCTGTTGTTAAGCCTGTTACAGCTTGGAAAAGATGGGTCCATTTCGAATTAGATATTAGAAGTCTTCTTAACCAAGTATCTTTTAACGCAGTTGTAAAATGTTTAATGTTTAGCATTTTGATGCCTCCATGTACATACATGTAGTCTTGCATTAGTACTTCTCTTTTGACTTTTTCTGGTTTGTTTTGCCAAATAAAATTAAAAAACATTTTAGTTATTTGCTTTGTTACTTGTTCTGGTACATTTGGTAATTAATGCAATTAATAAATGTGTTATCTTTGAATTTATTAAGGTTTTGATAACAACAACGCGACCCAGTGGAGTTAATTTTCTAGTGGACCATTGTTTTAACATTTTTTTCATCTCCATTAACTTCGGTTGAAAGTTAGTTTGAATCATTTCTTCAATATTAACTGAAAAATATACTCCTAGTAAGGAAAAGGATTCTGCACCCCATTCTAACTTCCATTTTGGATGATGAAAAACATCTTTTGAATATTTTTTACTGCCTATCCAGATGATTTTTGATTTCGAGTAGTTTATGTTTAATCCAGATACGTTGGCATACAGGTTTAATATTTTTAGAGTACTATCCAGGGATTTGTGGGTTCCATCTAAAATGAAGGAGGTGTCATCAGCATACTGTGATATTAAATATTCTTGCCCATTTACAGTTATACCTTTGATATCTTTTGAATTTCTTATTAATAAAGCTTGGCGTAATTCTGCTAACGCTAGATTTCCAGCCGCTTGTGGAATTTACACCATACAATTCCGCCAATCCCGTCAATGGTTGGAATGGCAGAATTATTCTGCCCTTTATTGAATAAATTGCAAATAATGCTAAAATTAACTCTTTAAAATAATAAATATATTATTTTAGCTAACTATACTTAATTTTACATATTTTATAACTTTTATAAAACATCACTCGTTCTCTAACAACACATAAATACATAATCAGCTAAAAATAGCACTTTACCTTTGCAAGGTGAATGTCGTCTGCAAAACAGCTGTTTATGACAGGAAGTATTTCAGAACGAGGCTCTGGAGCCATTTTTGTGTAACAAGCATGTTAGGAACTACTATTGCTAATATTCGATCTTATTTCCACTTGGAAACTGATAACATCTGCCATACAGTAATAAATACCTCCATTAATGCTAAATAAATCTAATGATATGTCATATGAATTGTGAATAATTCAACTTGCCATTAAAATAAGTGTAAACAAGAATGTAAACAAACGTTCTTATTCGAATCTGTTAAAGGTGCATTATCTTCCAATACGAACATCAACAATAATGTTATTTATAAAATACATCACTGCTAATGTCACACATTACCAAATCCTTACAAATGACGTCATCACAATTTGACAAACACAAAATGACGTCATGTAGTTTTAAAAGAGTTTGCCTTTAAGGGCTTTAGATCTCACTAATTTGGGCACAACGGGTACTTTTTTTTCTAAGTACAAGAAGGTAATTTTAGGTCAATACTATCATTATAACAGCTACTGGAGAGTTGTCAATATTCAGAAATGCATTTCTAGCTGTTTTAATGTAAATAAACTTAATATTTCAATGGTTTTGAGGTGAGATATTTTGAGGTCAGTATGTTTATACTTAATTTGGGCATGATTATTTTGGGCATCTGTATTTTGGGCACAACGTTTATCGTCCCGACTTTAATACAATCTAAAGCCCTGCCTTTAGGGGACTCTGTTAAATTAATAACAAAATGTTATTTTAATGCAATTCATTATAGATTTTGAAACAGAATAAAGAGAACTTGTCTTTTTTTAATTATCTATGAACGTGATTAAATTACAATGTTATAATAATTCTCAGAACAGATCGTAAAGTGGTTTACATCATTTCTATACAGGCTGGCCTACGTGCATGTGCATGGAAAATAAAGGTTTTTAGAGAAAAAATAGCTGAGGTAATAAATAGAGTAACAAACTCGGTTCCAATTATTATCAAATTTATGTCCTTCGTGAAAAAAGTTTCATTTGTCACTTGCTAAAGCTTGTGACAAATGAAAATAATTTCACCCGGGACATAAATTTGATAATAACTGGTAACTTGTTCATTATCCTCTATTTACAAACCTGTAAAATTTTTGGATACAACAGAGTAAAACAAGAGTCGGTGACACTGAAATACTCTTAAAAATAGACTAAAACGTCACGCCATAACCATTACTTCTCAGATGCATGTGCGTTATAAAAAATATGAAGAAAAAAATGCATTATGTGGTATTAAAAACACCAGGATGACCAGAAACACTTTGGTTGTACTGAAATGGATAATCTTATCAATATGATATAAATAATCTTTGATTTCAGTGATCATAAACGGCTTTAATAATGAATAATATGCCTTTGTGTTTAGAAACCAGGGTCTGTCCCTTTAAATGTAGTCACATTAAAAAAAAAAAAAACCCCAAACAACCAACAAACAACCCCCCCAAAAAAATAATCGTATAACCTACCACGCTAGACCACTGTGTGACGTAGAACATGGTGTAGGCGGAGCCGCCGAGACAGGCGAGCACAAAGAAGTTGACGAGTATTCGGGTTAAGTACAGCTTGCACTTCTCACACCGATTGGCCAAGATCTTGGCGTGATGCCGTCTGAAGTTGTCCTCGCGGATGTCACTCTGCAGAGATACAAACAAATCATTTGAACCACCAGGACAGACACGAATCCAGAAAGGATGGAGTGGTCGAGTGGTTTGGACAACTTGTTTTCTCTCTCTTATTTTAATGAATGTATACCCAGCAAACACATAACATTTTAAAAACATTTTCAAAAGGTTGTAGTCAAAACTTTTTGCATATAACATTTTAAAAATGTTTTCAAAATATTGTAGTCAAAACATTTTGCATATAACATTTTAATAATGTTTTAGAAATGTTTCGATGTCATTTTAAAAAGGTTTATTCAAAACATTTTCAGTACATTTTAATAATATCATTGAAATGTTTTGATTACATTTTCAAAAGTTTCATTTCAATCGTTT
>JAECMU010160561.1:0-10408 GCA_016106625.1 Dracogyra subfuscus | reverse complement strand
GGGTATTTAATAAACGCAACATCATCGTAGCTGGACATTTACTGATTGAGTTGTAAAATGTCAAGACCTAACACGAAAAAATGCAAAAAGGATACAGTTAGTGAAAAAACTTTCCAAAAGTGGTGGTTTTCTGACGATTTTGCCATAACTACAAACGATAATGGTGACGTTTGTAAAGTTGTATGCAAAATATGCACGGACAATTTTGTAGCTATACGGAGTGAAGCTAAATTAAGAGAAATGAAGGGATCAGCTATGGACAACGTTAAAAACTTTGTTGATGGGGTGCCAATCAGTGTCGGCGGAGAAGTATGCATCAACTACGAATGTGCCATACTGCGCAGGTCGCAGGTCATGGAATATATCTAGTAACAGTTTTGCATTGGATGTCATTGAGAGGTAGGCCCTTAACGACTTGTGTTCTATTTACTGATCTTGAATGAAATGTGCACCAATTGCCCTACTGCTGTCAGTTCTCGATGGAATAAATACTGCAGCTGCAATCTATCGTTTTTCTCTATTAAGCGAAGTAATTTGATTTGTGTCGTGACCCTGTGACATTACCCATAAAGTACTTGCTAAGCTGAAACTTGTGGGTTATGTCATGACCTAGATTCCTGTTATAGGAATTACTAGTATTTGCCTCTGGGACATTTCGAAATCACAGTGAAATGCATAATATTTCAATTTTGGTCTGCATTTTTATTTCGGCCTTCTTTTTTACACCTTTGTAGTTACGTAGAAATAATTATATTCATTAATTCTGAAACGACATGCATTGCAACGAAAACAAACACAACCCTTGCTAAATCAGTTTATTAGAATATGACAATTGACATGCACAGCCAAGAAAATAGTATGTTTAATAAGGGACTTTAAAATTCCGAAATGGAAATTAGAACATAATAAAACGTGAGCTGCAGCATCGATTGGATAGATGGAGTATTCGCTGAACTTCGGTTCTTTCCGTTCACACTGGGAAATCCCCTTTTCATTCAGATTTTTGTTTGGCGCTAACAAGTACTCCCCTGTAAAAGAAACGATGATGTGTGCTGAAATATAACGGCAGCCTTCTAATTAGTCCCTGCATACCAGAAATAATTATATTTTAGTATTTTTGTTTGATTACCGTTGCTCTTTAAATCTTTTCAGTTCCATATGAACAACTGGAGAAAATCGTTCGTGCAAACACTAAAACCACACGAACGACAGATCGTTCGTCTGAAAAAGTCAAATTTTATGCCCTGATACCAGTCGTTGTGCACTGGCTGGAATGACAAATTTTGATGATTAATTAATCAATGTGCTCTAATGGTGCTGTTAAACAAAATAAATTTTAAATAAACATAGTCAGTGGTCACATGTTGATGTACAAATATATCTGAGTCTATCATATCAAATGTTTTTAATTCACTTGCCATGGAGCCATGATTAAAATTCCATTTGCCCAATTTTAACCGTAGATAGGTGTGTTAATGTCATGGATGGGTCACAGATTACTGGTAGCCAAATATTCTTTAGTGAAATGACACACACGAAAGCAATCTAAAGAAGTGACATCTAAATCCAGTTCTTTTGGCTATAATCAGTCTTGGAGTTTTCAAATTATTTTTTTCCATTTATTTTATTTTAAAATTAACCCCTGCATACTGTAAACTGTTAAAAACACATGTTCTGGTATTTGGTTTGAATCAATATCTTTTAAGTTTTAGCTCAGTAAAATCATATTCATTTTTAATTTGTTATAATCTGTTTTTAGGTGAGCATCAGTGAATCACAGATCACAAAGTTGGCATCAGATTACACACCAAACGAACTAGAATTTTTCAAAAAAATTGTAAGTATTGAATTTAAGGTTTAAAAAAGTGATATAAAATGTTTTATAATTAAGAACCTTGAGAAGTGGCTTTATTTATATATTTAAATGTATATTATACCACCAACAATACCATTTTACATTAACCTTCTGAGTACTGCAGGCGAGATATCTCGCCCGACGTCACGCCAGTTGACATACTGTACACTGTATACAGCGCATTTCCCAATTCATATTTCCCGCCGTTTTTCACAGGCCACTACCGAAAACGGAAATAAAATTAAAGAAAAAAGATTTCCGGTCAAAATGGTGGATTTTATTTTGATTTTTTCAACTGAAAATACTTTGAAATTTTGAGTTAAAAAAGTGGTTTTCGGCAAGTATTTTCGCTTGACAATAATGGCGGCACGTCGCGGTCATTTTCAGGGATCGATAGCTGATTGTGACAGCTAATTTGATAATACATTTTATAATACACTAAAATCACCAAATATTGCAATATGAATCGTAGTTCGGGTTTAAAAAAAAAATCTGGTCAGAAAACAATTGTTATCGGGAATAATGGACATAAATACTGGACAGCTGGCCACAAATGCCCGTAAGTAAATGCAACTTTTTTTATTTTTTTTGCCCAATTTTAATCGCCATTAGCTGATCTAAAATTAATAAAAATTAAACAAAATCCACGAAAATAATACTTACCGATATATATATATGAACTTTATTTCATGTATTTATAAAACATTTAAGTGAATATATGTGAGTAAAAATTATAAACTTGTACCCTGTGGTTTTTGTCAAAAATTAATCCAGTAGTCTAAAGGTTAAATGCGTATCAAGTGGTGTGCCCACTTCTACCTTTCATGGTGTATGTTTCAGGTGGGGTTAATTGTGGAAGCTGATGAAGGATCAATCAGTTCTATTGAAGCTCTCAATCAGACGGAGAAACTAGAGAAGAAAATCAGTAAGAATGATGCTCAGGATCTTTTGGAGAAACTTCAGCTTGAGAAGTGGCTTTCTCTTGTAAGTGTCTGTTGACCAAATGCAACAGTATTTGATCATATTACCAACTTAATATTATTTGTCTCTTGGATTATTACAGCATGAATAATTACCCTCCCCCTCTCTCATCCCTCTCTCTCTCTATAAGCTTTTTTTTTTTTTTTCAAGACTCTCTGGTTCAGCGGTGGAATGTAGTTCAGTTGTAGAGCACTGACAGTCCTCACCTAAATTTCATCTCAAGTGTTTTTTTTATTTATTATCCACCTAAAAATTTAGGAAACTTGAGCCTCCTGATAGTTGTATTATTAGTACATATTGGGATCTGTGTTCCATGAGTGTCATAAACTTTACTTAACAACGTTTTCTAAACCCCACTCGCTTGGAGCTTATGAAGAAAACGATTTGTCACTCGCCTGATAATTGAAAATGTGAAGGACTAGTGCAGTAGGTAACAGAATCGATCACACTTGTTGGGATCCGTTGAGTTTTCCTGCCCTAATCAGTGTTCTATGATAGACATTCCCCTGAGACTAGTTCAAGAAGAGTTATTTTTAGCTCTCCTTAGCACGTGAATTTATATGGTATTAGTATGGTAATACAGTCGAATCCACAAATGTATTATAAATGACGCCCCATAATCAAAGTTAGGGGAGTAAATAATTACTTGTCTCAGTTTCCACAACTGGTATATCAAATGCTGTAGTATGTCCTGCATGTAAAATATCTCTTGCTGCTTTTAAATAAGAGCAGTTTATATGATGGCAACTGGTTTCTTCTTTAGTCGTCATAGTTTAAAATGTATAAATTGTTGTGTTATATTTTCAGACTCGAGGTCGTGTTTCCCTGGCAACTAGAGCTATATTAGAATTAGAACAGTATATCAAAGATGTCTATCCAGATACTGCGAAAATGTGCAACTTGTGCAAGAAACTTTGTCTGAAGGTAACATTTTGATCCAATCTACTACTATAAACAAATAGAGGTATGTCAGTGATTTATTTCAATTAATTGATTTTTTTTTTTTTTTTTTTTATTCCAATCAGTTTTATCAATTATTCCACAAAACTCAGCATGTTACCATACGTTTACAAAGAATCCACATTTTAAGCTTAACAGTAAAACATATTTTGTTAGTTAAAATTACCTGCTTATAATCCAAACTTTCTCAATCTGACATCTTAAACTTTTTAACAAAGAAAATAGAATAAAATAAAAATGTTTTTTTTAATAAATATTTATATTGAATGTCCCAGGTAATTGCTGGTTTTGTCCATATGTATGTGTATTTAATACATCCCAGCACATAAAACCCCCAGCTATTGTGCATTAAAAAAGGTGAATAGACTAATGTTGTTAGATATATATACACAGCAGCATTCCGGGAAACAAAATAAGAGCCACAACAAGATTTTATGTTACACATAGGCATTTTTAATGTCTATACATATTAGGTGTGATTTAGATTAGCTAGTAGAGCACTTCTCTGAAGTCCTTGGGCATAGAATCGAATCTGTCAGTTAACCCATTGAGTTTTCTTCAGTCTCGACTAATACCCAAAAACTGGTATATCAAAGAAAGACCATGATGTCTTGTCATATCTTGTGAGAAAACAAAATGAAAATTCTGATGGAAAAATGTCGTAAAATTTCTTTAAAGGCTGTCATTTATCCAGTGTTTGACATCCAACAGTTAATAAATTATTAGTAAATGTGCTCTAAGGTCGACAACAGTCACTTTTTGCACCCTTGTTTTGCCTTCGTACACAATAAAGGGGCAAGATGTAGCTCGGTGGTAGTGCTCACCTGTGGTGTGGTCGATCTAGGATCGATTCCTGTCAGTGGGCCCATTGGGCTATTTCTTATTCCAGCCAGTGCTCCACAACTGGTGTAACAAAGGCTGTGGTAAGTAATCCTGTCTGGGATGGTGCTTATAAAAGATCCCTTGCTGCTAATCGAAAAGAGTAGCCCATGAAGTGGCAACAGCAGGTTCCTTCTCTCAATATTTATGTGGTCCTTAACCATATGTCCGACGCCATATAACCGTAAATAAAATATGTGGAGTGTGTCATTAAATAAAACACTTCTATATTTCTGTGCACATTGCAGGGTCAAGGTTGTGAGGAGTGTGGTACCAAGTTTCACTTACACTGTGCTTCACGGTTCTTCAGGCAGGACGAGGCACACTGCCCAGGAGAGGGCTGTGGGGTGGCGTGGGTCCACGAAATACCAAGGAGAGGTTTGTTGTCATTGGACAGTTTATCTTACATGTCGCCTCAGTACATAATGAATTAATGTTAGCCATCCATCCTTTATCATTAGAACTATAGATGAAATCAGCGTTGGTTTCTCTCCTAGTTGTTTGCAGGGCCTGTGGAGTGTATTTGAAAGTTAGGTGGGGGTGTGACTGTCAGTATAATGGACCAGGAGATGGAAATTTGATGTACCAATGGCCTGAAACTGTTATGGGAGTTTGGGAGCTAGCACTTTCAAGAAACGTTTGAATTTGAGATGTTCTAATATGGCATTTCAGTCATTCTCAGAAAAATAATAGAAGAAAGTAAAGAATAGGTGTCCCCTATTCCATGTTCCTTGATTAGCTATGTACACACATTTTATTTTGTCCACATTTAAGACTAACATAAATTGTAAATAAACATGCAATAAGAACCTTTTTGTAAATTTGACTATCAATGTCTGTTTTTAAATGCATGTAATTAGATACAACAATATGCTTAAAGACCTGTTTAAGAAAAACAGGCTTAGTAAATTTGGCCCACTGTGTTTAAAAATGTTTAAGATCTCAAATATGTGTGGAATATTTGCTATCTTTGCAGATACGGATGTCAGTCAAGCAGCTCCACAGGAACGGTCTACTCAGAGAAAAAGAAGAGAGCGACATTAAAACATTCTGCCTGTTACAAATCTTATTGGATGGATTTCTTGTTTCTGTGTGTCTGTTTATGTTGAACTTGTTACAATCATTGATTGACAAAGTGGCTCTATCCATGTTGTTCATTGTGCAAATACATTGCACAGTTGCATGTACGTTATTTCATGGTCAGATTTATTGGTTTTGATATTGTTTGGCAGCTACTATGGAACATTCTGTTAAATGTCTCCAATTTAAATGAATACCTGCACAATCATACGCTTGTTTAATTTATCAGTGGAAATAAATAACATTACTGCTTGTACATGAGTGTCATATGAAAACTATGGAACAGGTTTGGGAATTGTCTTATTCCATAAGCGAGAGCAAGAGGTATAAAACAACTCCTAAACAAGTTCCATAAATTTCATATGGCACTTATACATGTGTAATAATTTATTTAGTATCACTAAACTGTAATTTATAACTAGCATTAAATATGACTGTATTACTGCACAAGCAACGTTCATAATGTTGAACTAAGTCAGTCATATAGTGTTATCCTAATGTTACATTCATAGTGAAATGGTTTCCAGTTGTTATTTATAAGAATTAAAACACCATAAATCCATCTACCGACAATTAATTGATTTATTTACTGTATCTTCCCATTGATGAATGCAAGTTGCATTGTCATAGCTACATCGTTGATTTCAAATAGACTGGTGACATCACAAGTGTAATAACAATATTGTTATTGCCCATAACATAAAAATAGCATGAAATAATATTACAATTATGTAACTGTTTATTGTAAACCATGTGGGTAATAAAACAATTTATTATGTAAAGTATATGGAGACATTTTTGTACATATTTTAAGGTTGTATGCAAACGGTCACTTTCATTGAAGTGTCAGCATTTATTGTCAAGGATCAATCACATGTCCTCTTGTGACATTTGCTTCCAACCAATCGCTACATAATCTGCAAGACAATAAATATTGTTGATAAACAAACATGCAATGGATGAAAACAATACAGTTAACCCAAATACATTATTAAAAAATCTAAAATCAAATTATTTGGTTGTACATATTCTTCAACTTTTATTTTAATTTGATTAGTAATGTGCACAATCCATTTGTTCTGTATTCTACAATTCTTACTGAGGAAATTAAGGTACATCATAATGTTAGTTATATATTGTTTACAGTGACTTCTCAATGGTTATTATCTAAACAAAGTAAATGATCTTAAAGGTTTAAAATATATCGGTTTTTATACCAAAAGAATAAAAACACTTTTTTTTTATGAATTTCAAAATAAGCTTAAAATTTAACAGGACATTGATAATGTGATAATTACATGACTAATCAGTCTAACTGAATAATTTTAAATTAATTAAAGAAAATTAAATTAATATTCAAGTTTCTTTTTGTTCAGTATTTTTTTCACATTGATTATGAGCTTTATCATTAGGGGTATCCTTACAACCCCTGCAATTGCCTGCGGCAGTCAGCAATGCCGTGGAGATTGCCACAGAGTTTTTTTAATTCTCAGTGGCATATTTTTTGCCACGGACTATATTGGATTTTTTTTCAAGATGTATTTTCTCCTTACTGTTAAAAATAAGATATAATTTGTGAACTGAAAATAGATTAAACGTAGATATTAGAACAGTAACTACACCATTGTTATTAAGTATATACATTTCAGCGCCATTGGTCATGATCGAAAATGCATGTAAATTATCAGCAACAAGTTCCAGCTGGGTCCATGAACTCTGTTGCGAGCTTTGCAGGGACCACTGGATGCATGCGGAGGACAGTGTATATATTGTTGAACCGTGGCTATGGTGCAATATGGATGTCTTAATGTTCAACATACATTCCAACTAGTCATTTGAAGTGTTATGATCGGCCTGATGATGAGATATTTGTAGACATACATATATAAAGAAAGATAATTTTTCCAATAGTTTAATCAAATTTTCTCTGGAATTTATATTGACAAAATATACTACTCTTTTCTGGTGCCAAGTGGCCTATCTTAACTTGGTTTGAAAGGCGGGCATTTGAAATCTTGGTGACAGATTTCCTAATACAAATGATGCCGTTATTAAATACAATTATTTCATTTGTATATCGCATTAAATATCCTCTGACACTTTGATGTAATATAATTAAAAGATCAAAATCAAGATTGCAGACTGACTGCACTGTATTTATAAAGTGTGGTCCTCTTACAGCCTCATTGTTCTTGATCGTGTTGCATGCACGTGTCATTCACGTGTTAACAATTACATCACTTTCAGTCGATGAATACCACATATATTGGCAAACAAAACAAATAACAAACTTCATCATTCAGATGTACTTACAATTCAGAGTTGCAAACATGTTAACAATAAAGCTGTTGTGAACATTATTTTTCCGTGGCCTTTATTTTGCTGTGATAATTTTCTTAATTGCAGTGGTTGCCTTATATTATAACTGTGTGTATAACTTATAAAATGGAAAGTGATGGGCATGGCAGGGGTGTGTTTTTCCATGCACCCTACCCCACCTTACCTAAAATCTGGGCCTGGCTGGTTTAATTACCTAAGATGGGACAGCTGACTGTAAGATACAATCGCCATTCAAACAGACCTGAAATCCAAACAAAACCTGATAAATACCATAATACAGGTCAAGCTCTACATAAAATCTAACTAGTTTCCCCTCAGTTGTTTAATGTTAGTAAAATTCAGAAAATTGTAGTCGGTGACTATAGCTAACAACTATCTGATTTAAAGTTTTATTAACTATACATTACTATACATAATTTAATCTAAGACCATAAACACTGTTTATAACATTCTAGTATAGATGCCAGGCTCATGCAGTTTTGAACGAATAACAAAATAATACTCAATATTTATAAAAATGCCATTACAAATCAGTTTTGCAACAGCTTATTTCATCGGTATTGTTGATTGCCGTCATGAATTTCGAGAGCTGTGTTAGCCTAGATAAGTTAAGCTATAGTTCCCTGTAAAGTCATTAAGCATTGGGTCCAGACCTAAGCTTGACCAGACAGAAGTTTCAGAATTAATGATTCTCTAACTGTATCTGCTTTATCGAAATCTTTTCTATACATTTATATGTTTGTGCAGTTAAAATGATTTAATGTCTATCAAGAATGACCTGTTCTAAAGTATAGAAGAAATAGTTACGTTTTACATCATAGTAATTGGGGGGAAGGGGTGTACCTTGAAGTGTCCACATGCAGTTCCATCGACTGCTGGTTCGCGGCGTTTGATCCTGTATCCTCCAGATTCGCAACACAGCCTCTCACATCTTTCTTCGAGAGGGTACACTCTGAGCTGTTTACAAACAAAACTGATTAAATTATTTTTTATACAATAAAAAAAGTGTGATGTAATGTCTCACAGTTTACATACAATACAGATATTCACAGTTGTGTGATAGCCATTCATGTATTCACAGTTATACTATCTCTATTCAGATATTCACAGTTCTGCTATCTTTATTCAGATATTCACAGCTGTGCTATCTCTATTCAGATATTTACAGTTGTGCCATCACCATTCAGATGTGGTTATGTCTTGAGTAATACTGATATTGTCAATTTATATCTTGCCATAGAATTTAATAATTGATCACATTTCTTTGTATAGATATTATTTACTTTGACAGATGCTAACATTTGGGATTAGACATATGTATCCACGTACATCATCAATATAACTGTACTTTATTATCAGATTTGGATCTTAGATTTGACCAGTAATGTCATGCTAGGATTTTTATTTTACTGTAGTAAGAGGGCTAATCCATGCATTCAGCAACCACACTAACCGTGGTGTCCATGTCTAGACCTTTTCTGTAGAAACCTGTTTACAGGTTCAGTTATTCAGCAAACAGTGTGCAGGTACTTACAGGACATGGTGTGCCTTTGACATAGTTCCGACATTGTTCTTCCAGACTCATGTATTTACCAGGCATTATTTTGGGGAAGCTGTAGCCACCAGTTCCAGTCTCACGAAGGCATTTGGAATACCACATTCTAAAAAAAAAAAAAAATGTTTTAGGAAATCAATGAATATGTGTATCAATAGTGCTGTACAAGCCAAATTATATCCAAACCGTTTTCAAAACTGCCTTCAAACATGGGATTACATATAAATGGGTTAGTATTACATTTCACAATTTCATTAATATTTTATTCATTGAAGACATTAAGACATATAGATCACAATTTCCATAATTATGAATGAATGAATGAATCGATCAATCAGTAAATGTTTAAAAGTCCACCCATCACGAAAAATATATCGGCTATTGTGTGTCAAATAATATTAAATGCAAACGGTAAGTCCGTAATTATGAAGGAATGATTTAAATTATATTTTTAATTTTTTTTAAATATTTCAAAAATTTTGTACGTCAATTTTGTCTTCATTAATATAAGATGGGCTGTTGTTGACCCTGATACACCACCTTACAATTTATCTTAAATTAATATACATACATGTGTATACATACATACATGTGTATACATACATACATACATATATACATACATACATACATACATACATACATACATACATACATACATGAACACACGCACGCACGCACTCACATTACACATTCTGATGTATGCAGGTACAAATCGAAAAATAGTACTTCCTTTTATGAACGCCTTATGGTCCAAG
>JAECMU010160537.1:0-15948 GCA_016106625.1 Dracogyra subfuscus | reverse complement strand
TTAAAGAAATGTTTTATTTAACGATGCACTCGAACACATTTTATTTACAGTTATATATGTCAGGTTTAGGACTACACAGATATAGAGAGAGGAAACCCACTGTCGCCGCTTCCACTTCATGGGCTACTCTTTTCAATTAGCAGTAAGGTATCTTTTATATGCACCATCCCACAAACAGGATAGTACATACCACAGCCTGTGATATATCAGTCGTGGTGCACTGGCTGGAATGGGAAATAGCCTAATGGGCCCATCAACAGGGATCAATCCCAAACTGAGCGTACACCAAATAAGTGCTTTACCAATGAGCTGTGTCCTACCCCTCATCTTCAGAGAAAACCTGCTACGTTTTTCTATTAGCACCAAGGGATCTTTTATATGCACTTTCCCACAGACAGGACAACACATACTCTTTAGCATACCAGTAATGGGGCATGGGTTGGGACAGGACATTTTTTATCCAACAACCCAAGTACCTTTATCATTTAAGCTAAATCACTCCCCCTAATTCAGTATCACATCATGAAATAAAACTGTCGAACACAATTGAATTAATCATACTCAAAACATTACTGCCCACATTTCATGTTTCTATCAGAAGAGAAAATTACTGAACAAAGACTACAGAAATTGCTGTGGGGTCTTGAAAAAGTCGGGTTTTACTGCAAGCTTTTCATCAGTGAGCGTTAAACAGTTGGAAGTTTCAACATTGTCTAAGAGAAAATCTGATACACCATTCAAACAACAATGACAGGAGTAGATTTCTTATCTGTTACATTCATGCTAAAAACATTTGTCATGAGTTACTTCCCTTGTCTTAACTGAAGCAAAAATATACAGCCTACTGGGTATCAGTTTTAAATAGTTTTACTTTAATAGAACATAGAAAATTAAAAGACTAACGGTATTTGTTGTAAACTTTTTTTCAAAATAACGTGATTTTCAAGGCAGTATAATGTCCCAATTAAACAAAATGCTGCAATAGTATGTGACATTTATACTGGCATGTCAGGTGAGGTCAGGTCATAGGGGTTAACATGTACATTCAAAGCAACCTGTTGCAGCGCATGCCTGTCATGGGCAAGGTGTCGAACCATGCTGACTCCTCTGTTCAGGAAAGGAATTTTATACTGATGGCTATTGCTATTAATTAACGGCAGACCGACCACATGATATAAAATGTTTTGTAAACATGAACCCAATAAAGAACCTCAGAGTTAACATTATTTCAAAGAAACATCACTACAAACCTTTTGATGGTGAGGCAAAAAAAAGAGAGGGACGATTTTGATGCAAAAATATTAACAGCTTTTATTGAATTCCTTCATCTTACCTTCCATGCTCGGACACTATCCTCATCAAGACCGAGCCATGCCTGGATCTCGGTGATTCGCTTTTCAGTCTGAAATTATTAATAGTTTAATATTTAATTCCGTCTATTTGACAAAACCACAGCAATAAAATTCCATATACAATGTACAGTCAAACCGGTCTTAAGCGGTCACACAAGGGAGTAGATAAAAGTGGCCGCAAAAGACAGGTGGCCGCTGAATACAGGTTGACACATATATAGTCTTTAAAATACTTCTTGTTGTTTCTTGTTTTACCGTCTGTACTGCTATTCAACGGATGTGTGCTTCATAGTTGACTATAAATGAACTTTTGACATGTCGTCTCCTTCAGAAATAATGCAAATGGAATGTATTAAATGATCAACAAGTTTGTTTTGTTTTTTCATTTAATTATTTAATTCCTATTTTATGTGGTGTATTATCATAGTAAGTGGCCGCTTAATACAGGTATTTTGGCGATTTGGGATCCGATTTAGGTGGCCGCTGGCCACGTTAGTCAGGTGACCGCTTATTACAAGTGCATTTACATTATAAATCATTTGGGAGGAAAAAGAATGGCCGCTAAAGACAGGTGACCGCTGAGTACAGGTGGCCACTAAGACAGGTTTGACTGTACATTGCAACAAAAGGCCGAGTAATGAAAGACTTTAATGGTGAACAAATAAGAAAGCCACCATTAAGTGACTTTGGATTTCCAATTATTTCCAGTTTAGCACATTGAATTCTGGGAGAGGTCATGGGTCAATGTTGTATATATATGATAGGGGAAACCGAGTAGGCCCATTATGTCATCTACTTCCTGGTTCAAATTCTATGTTTTTAAATACCAAAAGAAACTGATAAAATGAGCATTGACTGCACAGATACAAACAGCTTTGAAAGACAGTAAGGACACTTCATAAAGTAATCAACACCAGACCATCTGGAATGCCGTACATGCGCAGTTCACAACTCCGAAGTCATCTATTAAAGGTGTAATATCATAGATGCAAGTCCACATTTTGCTATTTTTACATTTATTTGTTATATATAATTTCATTAATCTATCCCACAAATAATTTTTGCATATATAACTTCAGAATATCGAAACTTTAATAGGAGTATGTCTGCATTCTGTGTAAACAATGTCACATTCTGATTGACTAGATTCCTGTTTTATTATGTAGAAACAAATCCTGTAAAATCAACACAATCTGGCAGGATGACTACTTGCAGCTAAATAGGGCTGTCAGAGATAGATGGGTTACACAAAGGCAACAAACTTGCCGACATAATGTTATGTAGTGATGTCAATGTTATGAACTAAAAACAGTAGACGACATGACAAATATATAATCTAATTAACCATTTCATACAAGTGAATCCATCGATTATATGATACAAAGATGAAGGGCCGAATGTAAGAAAGTCTGTTTTCTTAAATCCAATATACAACCTTAGAGTTAACAAAACTGTTTTTAGTACAACTAGATTCCTGTGTTTTTATTTCATCACCTATGCAACCAAGAAATACACAATATCTAGCAGAATGACTATTGGCACCAAGATAAAGGTGTTTGAGATAGATGAGTTGCACAAAGACAATGAACTTAACAGCAGAATGTTATGTAGCATTGTCAACTGAACATGCCCAAATCCATCGGTCATCCACAAAAGCTTTAAGCAATATAAAAACAATTTTCCATTAGTAATGACTTCTGAAAACATATTTAAAACTCACCATGACATATACTGAACCTGTATTTGGAGATTTCTGAAATCGTTAAAACTCACCATATTTATTGACTTGGATAATGAATAATTATTTGAAGATTGTGATATAGTTCAAACTCGCCATATCTATTGACTTGGATACTTAATCTGTATTTGGAGATTTCTGAAATCGTTAAAACTCACCATGTTTATAGACTTGGATAATGAATAATTATTTGAAGATTGTTAAAATAGTTAAAATTCACCATGTTTTATAGACTTGGATACTGAATAATTATTTGGAGATTTCTGAAATTGTTAAAACTCACCATATTTATTGACTTGGATAATGAATAATTATTTGAAGATTGTTAAAATAGTTAAAATTCACCATGTTTTATAGACTTGGATACTGAATAATTATTTAGAGATTTCTGAAATAGTTAAAACTCACCATGTTTATTGACTTAGATCCTGAATAATTATTTGAAGATCGCTAAAATAGTTAAAACTCACCATGTTTATAGACTTGGACACTGAATAATTATTTGGAGATTTCTCAGCGGAGGCACAAGCTCCTCGAACTTTCTCACGTATTGCTCGACACAGAATATACCTAGGAAATAATTTATAAATTTACAATCACACCTGCAGTTAAGACCAGCATAATAACCATCTGTTTTTAAAGACTCTACAGACACTCTTGTTGAAAATCAAAGGAGACATACCCATCCCGAATTCAAAGTTAAAGATTACTTTGTTTAATGAAGGAACGAAACGTTTTATTTAACGATTCACTCAAAAAAAATTATTTATGGTTATATGGCATCAGACATATGGTTAAGGACCACACAGGTATCGAGAGGAAAACCGCTACTGCCACTTCATGGGCTACTCTTTTCGATTAGCAGCAAGGTATATTTTATATGCACCATCCCACAGACATGATAGTGCATACCACAGCCTTTGTTACACCAGTAGTGGGGCACTGGCTGGAACGAGAAATAGCCCAATGGGTCCACCAACGGGGATCAATCCCAGACAGACTGTGCATCAAGCGAACGCTTTACCACTGGCCTATGTCCTGCCCCATTTTTTGTTTAATGAAACCACTAGAGCACATTGATTAATTAATCATTGACTACCTGCTGTCGCCACTTCATGGGCTACTCTTTTGCACCATCCCACTGACAGGGTAGTACATACCATGGTCTTTGATATACCAGTTGTGGTGCAGTGGCTGGAACAAAAAATAGTGCAATGGGGCCACCAACAGGGATCTATCTCACACCGACCGTGCGCTGTACCACTGAGCTACATCCCGTCCCGTGCTCCAATGGTGTTCTTAAACAAAACAAACGTCTTCTAAAACTGAAACCCTACCCCGGGAAATCTCAAAATGATTCTATGGCCGCAATTGTCAACAATAAAATGCTGTGTTTATCTCAACCCAGCTATCATGAGCTGTTTGGCTCGATCTCTACAATACTGAGTTAACAATGTTTCAACGAACAAGTACTTAGATTAAAATGGCCCTTGTGAAAAATGCACCAAGAAAAAGTAAAACTCACCAAATAGTTTTTTTCTTCAGAAGTCCCATCACAGACCCTGAAGAATCGAGGAAGTACAACACTTCACCTTCATAGCTGTACCCTTCTCGGATCTGCAAACAGTAATAAGAAAATATTAGTGAGCATAAAACATTAACAACAATAAAATATTTGTAAATATAAATATCTCACCATAAAATGTGTGTGCATATAATGTATTAATGAGAATAAAATATTTGAGAATAGAACTACATGGGAATAGAACTATTTAAACATAAAATATTACTGAGTATAAATTCTTGATGAACATAATTTGTATACATAAAATATTTGATCAAGTGTATTAGAGAGCATAAAATATTTGAACATACACTATTAGTCAGCAAAAAAAATAAAATAAAAATAAAATTGATGAGCATAATTATATTTGTGAATGTAGAATATTTTGTAAATATAGATTAAGCAGCATAAAATATTGATAATTATATATTTGTGAATGACTGATATAAATTCACCAACCATATAAAACATGCATGTACCTGTACTCCCTTCCTCCCACAACCCTCCCCCACCCTGGGAGAGATGTAGCCCAGTGGTAAAGCAATCCATGTTGGTGGGTCCATTGGGCTATTTCTCATTCAAGCTAGTGCACCACAACTGGTATATCAAAGGCCATGGTATGTGCTATCCTCTCTGTGGGATGTTGCATACAAAAGATCTCTTGCTGCTAATGGAAAATGTAATGCATTTCCTCTTTAAGGCTATATGACAAAAGTACCAAATGTTTGACATCCAATAGCTGATGATTAATAATAAAATTAATGTGCTTTGGTGGCATTGTTTAAAAACCCACCTTTTAACTTTAACCCTCTCCCCATCAACCCTACACACTGAGAGATGTATACGAGTACAAATGTATATAAATTCATCTTGAATTCTGACCTGTTTCATCCGATTTTCCACATGTGACAGCGACAAAATGTCATAGTCTACGGTAGTTAAACCTAAGGCACGAGCTATCTGAAATACAATGATAAACATCACAATAACAAGCTGAAAATGAGACACATGTCTAAAAAGGTTGAGATCTAAAATTAATATGATTTGATGCAGTTCAATACAATAAAGTATAAATTTAATGCATGGTGTTTATAAAAGTCCATGTCTATTTAAATTACTACAATAATTATTTATTATTCTGTTTGGGTGAGACGTAGCCCAGTGGTAAAGTGCGTTTTGGGATCAATCCCCATCGTTGGGCCCATTGGGCTGTTTCTCGCTCCAGCCAGTGCACCACAATTGGTACATTAAAGGCCGTGATATGTGCTATCCTGTCTATGGGATGGTGCATATAAAAGATCCCATGCTGCTAATTGGAAAGAATAGCTCATGAAGTGGCAACAGCGGGTTTCCTTTCTCAATATCTGTGTGGTTCTTAACCATATGTCTGACACCATATAACCGTAAATAAAATGTGTTGAGTGCATCATTAAATAAAACATGTCTTTCTTTCTTTATTTCCCACTGAAATTCTTATCAACAATGTGCACAAATTAGCATAACTGTAGTTGGAACTGACATTTAACCAAATTTAATTATAATTATTGTGTAGGCTATGTAAGAAATTGAACATTACACTTGTGTCTTTTAAGATATGATTTATCTTTACAAGTAACTCCACCAAATAAGAAAGGAGGAGGGTTGTGCATGAGCTTAGCACTCTCACCACATAAAACAATCCCCAAGCTACAGAAAGCTGATGTTTGTTTGTTTGTTTGTTTGTTTGTTTAACGACGCACTCAACACATTAGAATACGGTTATATCGGCATCGGACATATGGTTATGTCGAGAAAAAAACCCAGTGGTTAGCTGACGGGGATCGATCCTAGACCGACCGCGCATCAGGCGGGCACTGTAACAGAAAGCTGAAGGCTCTTGAGTGGAGTTGGGGTCTGGTGACGAAGCTTGCAGTGGACAGACAACATTGGTGTTCTTTGGTGTCGGCCTTCTGTGTGACCACACACGAAGAGGATTAAGTAAGTAAGTATCTCTACAAGTTGATAATTAAAAATATATCCAACTCACGTTTGCTCATACGGGACAAATTGAAACAACTCACTGTAAGATAACTGGTATCTATCGTGTAACATTGTCTGTGGCATATTTACCTCTATTCCTATATGTGGTGGTATCTATCGTGTAACATTGTCTGTGGCATATTTACCTCTATTCCTATATGTGGTGGTATCTATCGTGTAACATTGTCTGTGGCATATTTACCTCTATTCCTATATGTGGTAGTATCTATCGTGTAACATTGTCTGTGGCATATTTACCTCTATTCCTATATGTGGTGGTATCTATCTTGTAACATTGTCTGTGGCATATTTACCTCTATTCCTATATGTGGTGGTATCTATCTTGTAACATTGTCTGTGGCATATTTACCTCTATTCCTATATGTGGTGGTATCTATCGTGTAACATTGTCTGTGGCATATTTACCTCTATTCCTATATGTGGTGGTACTGTACAAAGCTGGTTCTCTTTGGAGGGTTCAAGGTCACTCAAAGTCCATGTAATAAACTTGAGCTGTGGACTACAAATGATAACATAGTTTGTAACAATCAGTTAAATAATTAAAATATAACTTGTTTTTCTATTAGTTGCAACTTTAGTTCAAAATTGAATAATTAGGATACAAAATAACTTGTTTATCTGAGTAATAAATTAATAATTTTAAATTGCAAAATTCCTAATTAATAATATTCAAACATTAATTACTGCTATGGTTATTAAGACCATCATTAAATAACCTGTTGATATATTGTTATCTGATGGACCATTTTAATCGTGTGTACGAGTGCATGTGTGTGAGCGCATGTGTATGAACGCATGTGTACGAGCGCATGTGTATGAATGAATGTGCCTGTATATGTTTATTTTGTTTAATGATACCACTAGAACACATTGATTAATTAATCGCATGTATGTGTGTGCACATATGCATGTGTGAGCATGTGCATGTTTTTTGTTTTTACATTTCAGACACAAAGGTTGCCACATTTAATTATATGACCTACTTATAAACAATTAACGCAGTTTAGGTTGTTAAGTAGATATTAATGTTTAAACATGTCACTCAAAGGGTGGTTGGGGAAATTAATTCATTTCATGTCCCCAACCCCAGACCTCCATGTATCTATTCATCTATCCATGGAAAGACAACTGTGTAATACGGAAAGACAACTGTGTAATACGGAAAGACAACTGTGATACAAACCTAGACAGATAGGAGAGATCTTCAACGTGTTGGTGATGAGGTGCGAGAATCTCAAACACGGCTGTGTAGTGAGTCAGTGCTAGAAAACTCAGCAGTCTGAAAAAAACCCATAAACAAACATAAGTAACCCATTTTGTTTTTTGCGTAGCTCATCAATAACCTGAAAATTATGTCATAAATTCAATGCATGAACAAAAAAAGGGTTAACTACAGGGCTCGAAACTTGCCCAAAAATATGATGGCCCAAAAGCAATAATCTGAGTCACTAATATTTAATTTTCAGTGGCCCGATCTTGCTTTAGGTAGCCCCAACACGAAATATTCATATTTCAGATTTTAAGCATTATACATAATTTAGCATGTGAAATGTGCTTCTAGATAGCAAAGATAATAACATACATGATATTGGAATGAAGAATTAAAAGAAACCACTGACAAAGATAATAACATACATGATATTGGAATGAAGAATTAATAGAAACCACTGACTTAGCAAATTATTTACTTATTTTTACCAACTGTCTGAACTTAATAATTTTTTGTTCACATCATAAACACAAAATTGCATGACTCATCTCCCAGGGATAGCTCACGTATAATACAAAAAAATAATGTACAACCAACTGGGATACATGACTAACAGTTGTTCACGTGTTAGTAAAGTTAGTAAAGGGTTGTTCATGTGTTCGGTGTTTAATATAAGTATTTGTAAGAAATAGATCCCAATTAAAGAGAGATTTTCAAAAACCCTAGAAATTGGAAGACAACAAAGCAGATAACTATAACTAAGACAGTTTCGGGAATGTTCGGATTTGATTGAGTATTCGGCAGAGATGTTCTGAATGGTTACGGACTGCATCAGAATGACTGCATTCAGTCTACAACATCAATGTTTATAATATAAATGAAAAAAAGAAGAAAAAAATGTTTTAATTAATGACGCACTCAACACATTTTATTAACGTTTATATGGTGTCAGACATATGGTTAAAGACCACACAGATATTGAGAGGAAACCCACTATCGCCACTTCATGGGCTTCTCTTTCCAATTGGCAGCAAGGGATCTTTTACTTGTGCTTCCCACAGGCAGGATAGCACAAATTATGGCCTTTATTGAACCAGTTATGGATCACTGGTCGGTGCAAGTGGTTTATACCTACCTATTGAGCCTTGCGGAGCACTCACTCAGGGTTTGGAGTCGGTATCTGGATTAAAAATCCCATGCCTCGTCTGGGATCTGAACCCAGTACCTACCAGCCTGTAGGTCGATGGCCTAACCACAACGCCACCAAGGCCGGTAAATAATATAAATGAATGTTGGCAAATTACAGTAAGCCAGTATGTTCAGTTTTGCAACTCATGTGCAGGATTTTAACGTATTATAAATATATGTCATATAATTATTAATAGTAGCTCATATATTATAGAAAGAAGATCGCTCAAATAATATTACTTAGGCAACTAATGCCATTATTTTATAATATTTAAGTCACCCAAATGGGGCTTTGGTCGCATTTGCCAACCTGGCCATTGGCCAATTCGAGCCCTTAAACTATAATTGCGTGAGCGACGTGTGAATGAAACCATCGCTCTCGCAATTTACTGAAGCCTGTATCATTAATCAAATATTTCTTTGATACACGTACGGTATAAATTATCACAAATATTTTTCTGTTTCTAAGTTAAATGTTTGTGTTGCCTTTCAATTTATTTTTAAAGGATGCTCCATAATTATTTTATGCTTGGTGGGTCTGTTACAATTTCTTTCTCAGTTCATTTTTAGTTTAAGTAACATTTCCTTGTGGGTGATGCCATGATGGGTATCTTAACAAAACATGCCCCCCAAGCCATATGATGAATTCCGAAACAATTCAGGACCAGCACTAACCTGTGTTTGTCATTTGGATCCATCTGTTCGAGAACGTCCATCACAGTTTTACACACTTCTCTTGCTATTCGGAACCGATCTTCGGGGTAACGTTTTATATCCACTGGAAAGAGAATCAGAAATGTTCAGTGACTTCCATATAATACAGTCAGTTACTGTTAAAAAGGAAGGAAGGAAATGTTTTATTTAACAATGCACTCAAAACATTTTATTTATGGTTATATAGTGTCGGTTACTGTTAAGAAATAAACAACTGTTGTTATCATGTGTAATAAATAAAAAATTAAAGAATTTTGATGTTCTAATTAAAAATCGTTCTACTTCAAATATAACACAGTTGGAGCTAGTACAAACATAAGGATGACCAAAAACAGGGACCATCATTCCCAGTTTAGGAAATAAGTATTCCAAAAAAAACTATTTTTTTAAATTCTGAAATACTTTTCAAATCTTTGTTCAATGATTATAAATAGGTTGACTCAGAAGTTATTTACATAACCCATGGTTTTGAGCTTGTTATTTTTATTACTAGCTGTGTATGTTGTATTTCTTCACTTCTAGACATCTGAAATATTGTGGTCAACCTATACTAATTTTTTGCAGCCTTGATACTGCCCTTTTTTAATATAAAATATTTTGACATAAAAATGACATTGAAATGCATGTAAAAATCAATGGTGGTGAGCTACGTGCAACTAATACATAACTTAATGATCGAAGAAAAGAGAAGAAGAAGAATGAATGAAAAACAAAATAAAGACTCCTGTTTTTAAAAAGTTACATTCTTACATTTCTTTCTGAAGAGCATATGAACATTCTTCGATCCACCACACAGGAGAAACTCTCCATCGATATTCCGACAGCTCAAGTGAGCTGCTTCTCCATTGGCTTTCCTTGTAGCAACTATACTATCAGTGGATTTGATTGGCTGAAATGATTTTGAATAAGTTTCACATTATGAAAACTATTTGATGAACAGATAAAACATCAGATTATTTTAATTATAAACTTTTATACATACTAAATGATTCCTATTTAGTCAAAAATTATTACAACTTTGTACTTTTTGTTTGTTTAGTACACTCACAAGGGATTAATTGCCGAAAATATTTGTCATGTCATAGAATGGACTGACTAAACTAATCAATATTTATTGTATTTATTACAAAAAGAAAATTCTCTTTTAATGAACAGCTACCTTGGTGAAATATTTCTTCCATGTGTGGTTATCTCCCTTTTCTTTGTCATCATCATCTCCAAGACCACCTGTGAATTTTTTCATTGCATAGAGTATACAGGTTGTGCCGTGGTAGGGACCATTATCAATATGAAGAAACGTGTTACCCCTGGCAACCTGGATAAAATTTAATATTTAGAATATAAACAGTGCAAAATATAACAGCATCATATACAAATCACTATGAATAATATTTGCTGATAATTACTAACTTTAGAAAACCAAATACGTGAAGCTAATTATGAATTGTCTGACCTCAGTGAATAAATGTTGATAGATAATCTTTAACTCCTTGTAGTGAGTTGGTTATTCTCTTTATTACCCATTGCCAATTTTAACTGGTTTCCAATATACGAATTCCTCTGGTTTTTACAACAAAGCTATAACCCATTACATCATATAATCTTTATAATGATGTAATGTAAGAGACGTCATGGCATAACAGTGTTCTTTTCAGTCCAATGTTTACAATAAAAAATAATACTACTGTGGTTGCATTAGAAAAAAAAATTCTATGCTACTAAATCAGCTGCTTATGAAAATATACCCTTTCATGTTAATAAAACAAATGAGTGAAACATTTTTGGTAAATCTTTGTAGATTGTATAATGTATAACTACAGACCTGTCAACCTTTAGTCAACAGAAAGCACGAGGTGTGTGTTGAAAAAGCAGATTTTTTTTTAAATGCACACATTTTAACCATAGATCTTACTTACCGTAGTATTAAAAAAAAAAAATAATGAAAAAAAACCCAAAAATATTATTAATAACTAATGTGTAATCTGACTCATGAAAGGAAACATTATCTGAATGAAGTGAAGGTGTAACCATGACAACCAACCAACCAAACGCTGTTTTTCACAGGGCACTTACTGGAAATCGAAATATAATTAAAGAAAAAAGATTTCTGGTCAAAATGGTGGATTTATTTAGATTTTTTCAACTGAAAATACCTTGAGATTTTGAATTCAAAAAGTGGTTTTCGGCAAGTATTTTCGCTTGACAACAATGGCGGCACGTTGTGGTCATTTTCAGGGATCGATAGCTATTGTGAAAGCTAATATGATAATAAATTTGATTGTTTTCCCAACAACTAAAATCACAAAATATTGCAATATGAATCATAGCTACGGTTTTTAAAAAAATCTGGTCAGAAAACAATTGTTATCGGGAATAATGGACATAAATACTGGACAGATGGCCACAAATGCCCGTAAGTAAACACAACTTTTTCGATTTTGTTTGCCCAATTTTAATCGCCATTAGCCAATCTAAAAATAATAAAAATTAAACAAAACCCATGGAAATAATACTTACCGATTCATATATGAACTTTATTTCATGTATTTATAAAACATTTAAGTGAATATATCTGAGCAAAAATTATAAACTCTTACCCACTCAACATGGTTTTTGTTAAAAATTCATGCAGTAGTCTAAAGGTTAATATATCAATGTGATCTTGTGTATCATTGAAGAACAACAAAACTCTTTTTGTCACTTACTTTTGCTCTGATTTCTTCATTATTGTCATAGATTCCATCATCAGGACCCCGTTTAGAGAAGACTTTGACGTCAATCAGGGTTCCTTGGTAACCGTTTGGCAGGATTCCAACTGGTACAGCTTGATGAATGACCTTCAACTCCTTTACTCCAACTGCCCACTCTAGCCATCTGAAACATTGACAAATGTATTTGTAAACGGTTTATTAAACAAATTAGTTCCTGGATATTCAGACATATTTAAAGAACAGCAGCTTTGTTAAACTTGTTACAGGTAAAAGCCTTTAACAATTGGTAATAAAGTCTCATTTTGGGGTATTCTGCTCTAAAAAATAAACCTTAAAAGTGATTGCTGACATCTATATCTTGGCGTACAATGCATGTGTATGTTTGTGAAATTCATTTTAAAATACAAAAATTGCCGGAAGCAATATCACGAGAGCATGTAATATGCTGCACAATATTTTTCTTCCCATTTCATTTCAATTTATTTTTCGTGCTTATATCCAATTAAGATTCAAGCACACTTTCCTGGGCACAAACCTCAGCTATCTAAGCGGTCTTTCCAGGACAGTGTATTAGTTGTTAGTGATTAGTGAGAGAGAATAAGTTGTTAAAACTCGTGGAAGCCAGTACCGAGCTGCGAACCATGTACCTACTAACCTCACTAACCAATGGTTTAACCACGATACTGGGTTGGGTTTTTTGGGGTTGTTTTTTAAAATATCTTTATAATTGGTTTCTGTGGGGAAAAGGAAGTTTAATAACATCCAAACAAATGTTTTATTAATTTCTCACACACCCCAGAACCCCCCCTTCTCCTCCCTTTTATTCGGTTTCAATTTCAGATAATTAAAGACACTTGGCTTGAACATTGAAAGAAGACATCAACAACTTCTACTCATGCTATACAGACATTAAGTAGTCTGCATTATAAACACTCCTACACGGAACTAGTGCCAGTAATCATCATACACTGATACTGTAATCACTGTCATCCCGTCACTGTCATGCGAGTATAGTATTGAGAATAGTTATGCAATCAGCAATGCCTATTTTTAAATATTCCAAAACACACTTTTCGGCCTTCAAATTTTCTTCTTCAAAATCAGGATTATAGTCCAGGCATGCAAGATGAGATGACACTTTTTGGTAAAGATCATTTCCTTCCAAATGCGACAAAATTCCTGATTTGATTTCGTCAGCAGAAAACACTTCCTGCTTTTTTGTTGATATGGCCATTCCGACTCTTCTGTTGTGTTTTTCTTTTCTCTCTTCGCAAGTGGAGCACCACTTAGATGTTGTACAGAGGTGGTCAAGTTGGGCAATTGAATGCTTAACGAAACGGTTCTCGCTTTCCAAAACGTATCTTTGCATAGTGAACAATATATTTTAGAACGACAAGACTGTTTCCATTAACCATTGTCAGTGTTTTGTCTACAGCAAAACTGTTCACATGGGCGGATCCAGGATTTTGTAAAGAGGGTCACAAAATGCTAAAAATAGACATTGGAGTTTGTAGAAGGCAAATGATCGGGCTCACAAATGGACCGAGATCAGTAGAGGCTTCAGGGCATACACCCTGGAAATATTGTTAATATAGATGCTCAGAGACCCGTTTCCAGTTGTATAATATGGATGATGAATACCGGCCTCGGTGGCGTAGTGGCTAAGTCATCGGACTACAGGCTGGTAGGTACAGGGTTCGCAGTCAGGTACCGGCTCCAACCCAGAGCGAGTTCTTAAGGGCTCAATGGGTAGGTGTAAGGCCACTACACCCTTTTCTCTTTCACTAACCACTAACCAACTAACAACTAACCCACTGTCCTGGACAGACAGTCCAGATAGCTGATATGTGTGCCCAGGACAGCGTGCTTGAACCTTAATTGGATATAAGCACGAAAATAAGTTGAAATGAAATGATGAATACCCCTCACCCTAAAAAAATTTAAAAAAAAAAGGGATTAAAATAGGGTATTTCAAACGGGTGGGTGGGATGTCACTGGACCCCTGTAACCTCCCTCTGGATCCGCAAGTAACCACACTCCATCTTATCCTTGTCTGTAGAACTGTTTAATTAATCCAAACTTGCCCAAGACAAACAGGGTAGGGGAGATGGGGTTAGGTGGGGTGAGGAGCTTTCAGCCAGATAGAGCGGGAAAACTGTATTATGCGCTCAACCCAACGACTATGTCGGGAATCAGAGTGGGACGTAGCCCAGTGGTACAGCGCTCGCTCGCTCGATTCGCGGTCGGTCTGGGATCGATCCCCGTCGGTGGGCCCATTGGGCTATTTCTCGTTCCAGCCATTGTACCACGACTGGTATATCAAAAGCTGTGGTATGCACTACTCTGTTTGTGGGATGGTGCATTTTTTTTTTTTTTTGGTTTGTTTAACGACGCACTCAACACATTATAAGTACGGTTATATCGGCGTCGGACATATGATTATGTTGAGAAAAAAACCCAGTGGTTAGCTGACGGGGAGGGATGGTGCATGTAAACAATCCCTTGCTGCTTATCGAAAAGAGTAGCCCATTAAGTGGCGACAACGGGTTTCCTCTCTCAATATCTGTGTGATCTTTGACCATATGTCTGACGCCATATAACAGTAATAAAATATGTAACTATGACGGGAATCAGTCAAATAGCTTATGAACGTTAGCGTCACTCACTATCGTTGAACGCGAAACAGATAAATATAGACATACAAACCATTCTTTGTTTTATGATATACACTCACAAATCACCGTCAAAACAAGTCCGGCATTCCAATAAATTAAACGTGCAGTAGTCCTCGAAAACGGTGCATGGTAATTCTTGTTGAAACTCACAGAACTTCTCTAGCTGTACAACAATGATTTCTGTACACGAGCGTGTTCTTCCCACTCTGGAGCTCGCCGCGGTAAGACGTGTTTGTAATGCATGTGTGCACGTGCTTTCGCTTACTTTACCCGGGAATCCAACCATCTTTGTTGTTTTGTCAACGAAATGGAGTTTTCTACTGGGATGTATGGAGTCATTGGAACTGATTAAATGCCATGGTGGATTTTTTTATTTTTTTTAATAAGAATCATTAAATTGCCTACATGGCTGATTTTAGTCGACATGTTTTTCGCCGACTTGTATGACAACCATTCTGCAAATCGCTACGCTTGTTCGCTAACAGAGACTTTTTAACGATTGTAATTACATATGAAATATATTTTTCTGCATAAAATATTAATGGCTGTATATTAAACGTGGTTGTGATCGTTCTAATATTTGTACTAGGTTAAAGTTAATTTAATTTCCTAAAATATTGTATTCTCGTATGTACGAAATTATTTGAAGACAAAATCCAGTTTGGGCTTCTTACAAATATTAAAACGATCAGAAACACATTGAATATACAGACACAGATGTTCTAAACAAGAAAATATATTTATTATGTAAGTTTA
>JAECMU010160536.1:0-10208 GCA_016106625.1 Dracogyra subfuscus | reverse complement strand
AGCCCTGTACTAGCCCAACACTGAATATCACTAGTCATGGGAGTGGGGCTACCATAATCTAGACGCCCTGTACTAGCCCAACATTGAATATCACTAGTCATGGGAGTGGGGCTACCATAATCTAGAAGCCCTGCTAAGATCAAACTATGGCCTGCTGGAAATAAGACAGTACAATATGAATGTAGGGTTTGGGAAAGTGTGTGAAACATTCAGATCTCCAAGATGTATTTTTCGATCATTATGTAATTAAATCACAGCATTCAGACTCACAAGCTAAATTACAAGTAAAATAACTGTGCATAAAAATGAAACAAAATCAGTCTCTTAAAAATGATCTGCGATTTTAAAGACGGTTTTACCAGGTGGATGTTTATTCTTATACTGTATGCTACGTCTAAATAATGGGATTGCTTTTTGCAGGCTGATATTCCAAGTCCTGTATACCTAATCCTTGTTTGTATATCTTTGTTGAATGTCAACACACTTACACACAAGTTTACATAATCCTTGTTTGTATATCTTTGTAGAATGTCAACAAACATACATACAAGTTTACAATATAAAATGTGAACAATAAACTGTTATTTGATTCCATTTGGTCAAACAAACAGAACAAGTCTGGGGAAAAACAACAACTTATGTGCTGCTTAACTTTTGGTGAGGTGTATACATGTATGTAGCGTAAAACACACTGATATACCAGTCATCAACATCTAAAAATAAGCCACAAATTGTATTTGCAATTGTTAATTGCAAAACAGTTATATATTCTTAATGCACAAACACAACAAAAACAACATGAAATTAACATTATCAAAAGTACATTTTTATGCAACGAACATCTTTTTTGGGGCAAAAATCCAACAAATTATCACCTGGATAATTTATCACACAGTTAAAACATAAGACTATCACAGAGTAATTGTTTTACTGTCCAACAACACCAACCAGTAAACAAAATATTAACGTTTTATTCAACATCATTTTATTAACTTGCTATTTCTTCTTTTAATTTCCATGTTTCCTCTTTAGCAACAAAGAATTATTTTTAATACTTTCAAAGATGGGGATGCACCATAAGTGTATAAGATGGGGATGTGGAGCACCCCCTGCCCCCCCCACCATCCCCACCCCTACACAAACAAATGGGAGCACATACACCTATGGTAAGCACATACCATAATCTTTAATATTACGATCCACCAAGAGGGATTGATCCAACTACCCACAATATATCAAGATCAAGATTTGCCACAGAGCTGGTGTTAAACTACCTTTTGCCGTCAAATGACAAGTATCACTTAAAAAATCCAAAAAACAAACACTATAATAATGTTTAAATATTTAAATACTCATAACTAATATGGAGGAGAAAACAACGGCAACTAACATGTTCACAGACACACAAATATTTTGTCTGCAAAATACAATATTTTTAGAGATCTTTTTTTTTTTTTTAAACTGAAAACAACTTTTATACCTTTTATTTAATTTTTTGAAACCTTTTACATTTCTGTTGTTCTACTTCAAGAACAAGTTTCTGTTATTGAGTAAAAGCATAGTATGGTGGGTATGTTGGACGAAAGTAGGCATTTTTTAAGTATTGCTTGAATTAGACAATAAATAATAATACAATGGACATCATGTAACACATACATATGTGTTAATTAACAAATGAACAAATTAAGACAACAAATAAAAAATCTAATTCTAATTCTAACAGATCCATAAAACAAATCATAGGTATCCTTCTTCGACAAGCTTGGAATAATAATAAAACCAAATTAAAATTAAAATCAATAGCTTAGTTAGCTAAAGAAATGAAACAAATTAATAAAAGAACAAAAAAAATTAAAAAAAAATAAAAAAATTATGAAATTTTAAAGCAAAACAAAATATTGGCATTTTGCCAACAAAGCAAACACAATTGCTAGAAATCAAGTCCCAGAGTTCCTTGAGAGACATCCCAGAATTCCCTGCTGATTGAGGAAGTGCGAGTCAGTCCAGCCCATTTAGGTGTAGTGCAGCAGACTACAGCACGTACCTTTCCCTGGCTTCTTATTGGTGGAATTCAAATTCCCGAAATCACTTTCATTGGCTGTTTTAAAATCACTTCTAGGAAATGCAGTCAGATCTTTAGATTTCTGAAAATAAATAAATTTAAAATTTAAATAAAAACATTTAAAAACATAACTGGCGTAAAAGCAGTATGAAGACTGCCACAAATAAATACATACCCGAAAGAATATGCTGTCAATAATAATTGGAACAAGTGAAAAAACATTTCAGAAAGAAAAAAAATAGAAGCCAAATCCACCTCAAAATATAGTTACCAACAAACCCCTTCATGTCCCTTTTTTGACACATCACAATAATTATTACAATGTACATCTGCAGTCGGTTTGGGGTCGAACCCTGCCAAATGAGCAATATCTTGATCCAATCAGTGCACCACAACTGGTTTAACAAAGGCTAAAAGATCTCTTGCTATTAATGAAAAAAATGTAGTTTCCATTCTAAGGTTGTATGTAAAAAATATGTAAAAATGACCAGATGTTTGACATCCAAGAGTAACTTGTTCCTGAAATAGCAGTCCACAGACCAATGAGAACCTCCATTCCAAAATACAGTCAGTGATGACATCCCACTAACTAAACAAAACTGTGATATCTCCTCTTTACCAAGTTCTGGAGATATTTTGCAACCAAACCAGACAATTTTAATGGTTTCTATGAAACCAATAATGATTTTGTCAGATGGTAAGAAGTGTAAGTTGGAACAACTTTAGCAGAAAGAATTTAAGAAAACTGACTGTTCTGACACAGTTAAAGTCTAGATAATGTTGATTAATTAATCGGCAATTGGATGTCAAAGATTGGGTGATATTCTGTCACATAGTCACCAGAGGAAACTTTTATATGCACTTTCCCATTACTGTTCTGGCAAAGGAAACTTGTAATGATTTTGAAGATATGTATTTAAAATCTGAATATACTTTTGATATTACAGAATAATATTTCTTAACACCTGAGTTTTAAAATTGTATTTTTTAAACATCCTCTCCTTGATGATATATGCAATTGGTTTTCACTTCCCCATGTAAAAATGTCAATGAAATTTCAGAACTATATCCAGAAAAAGAGAAACAATTTACAATATTTTTTATATCATTGTTCTTTGTTTCATTGACACACACAGACCAATTTGCTATGGCCGCATTGAAATATTTAACACCTGGGTGTGAAATAAAAATGTTGATTATGTAAAGATTTCGTCACAATGGGCCATCTATTCCAAGTTGTATTAATCTTCAAGTAAACGATTCAGCTACAACAGAAATTTCAATATTATCTTGCCATACCATTTAGTTTTCAAAAGCTATTCAAATGACATTTTGGCATCCATTTGATGCACATTTGCGATGGTCCATTGGTATGGCTTTATTGCCATATTACAAAGAATTGAAATATCTCTTTAATATGACAACTCAGCACATTGGTGATCTCCTAACATTCCAACTGGAGAGGACTGGAGGTTTCATATCCGTCCGTCCTGTCTGTCTGTCTGTCAGTCAAGATATTGGGCTGAAATGTTGTGTAATGACTTTCATAGTGATTAACCCATTTTTATTACCCCAGCGGGCACTCAGAACCATGGAAATATAAATCATAATTTCCCTAGGGACTTATTCTGTATTGGTCTAACGTACAATACTATTGGACAATTTGACACTTACAAACCAATTGTACATGTATTACAACATCCAATGTTAAAATGCAACTGTATGCTGTTGCTGTGTGCATTTTTAAAAATGAATATGCACACACACACACACACACACACACACACACACACACACACACACACACACACACACACACACATATACATATACATATATATATATATAACCATATATACATGCACACATACATATATACATACTAGATATACATATAGTAAACAAAACATTTTTAACCAAACATTTTTAACAGTCATTGTTAGTTCAATTTCTAGGTATTCTCATGAAAAAAGCAGTGATTAACTTTGGCTTTTTTCGAAAATAATTATTTTAAACAAAACAGAAATTAAATATGATATTTAAGGGATATGTGACCATTATATAGTGGGGGAAAGATCTGCAGGAGTTGGGTTTATGGGTGTGAATGTGCACAGATTACTGAATGGGATGAGGGAATCTTGTTCGTGCTAATAACGCCAGATTGTTTTTCATTTCATGTGTATTACCATTACATGCTACAACCATTACTTCTCCCAATTTTAATTACATCTAGTACAACCACAAAATCCAGTCATGATCACAGATTAAGTTTTGATACTACAGATTAATAGAATTAAATATAAATGACATTAAAAGCATAACAGCACAGAAAAGCATCTCCAGTAATAATTAACCCATAGACTGCTGCAGATGTGTATACACGTTCTAGGTTAAGTATTATGACGTCACATGGAACCGTCGTCATAGTGTCACTATGGTCGGACTATTTTAATGTTTTCACATATAAAAACGTTAATGCTTAATAGGTGCATAAAATCCTTAAAGGGACATACCCTAGTTTTTAAACACCAAGACATATTTTTGACTATTGGAGGCGTTTTGTGATAACTGACATCATACTTTACTTAAATTTTATTGTTCAAAGTATCCATTTCCGTACATTCGAAGTGTTTTTTGGTCATCCTGATGTTTTTTAATATCACAAAATACATTTCTCATATTTTTAAACAGGCACGTGCCTCTGAGAAGTAACAGTCATGTGGTCGAGTTTTATTCTATTTTAGAGGGTATTTCGCCATTCCAAAGTCAAAGACTCATGTTTCACTCAATTGTAACTTATCAAAATGTGTTACAGCTTTGTAAATTAAACTAAACTTAATGTTAATTTTCATGAACTGAAACTAGGGTATGTCCCTTTAAAGATATAGACAACTAACAGCTGAGAATCATTGTTTATATATATGATACATGTAAGTCAAATTCATGAACATTTCTAAAAGCAATACAGTGTTATAAGGGTTATTAAATGCCTCACACATAGCAATCACAGGAATACATAACAGTAAGCTCTATCATTTTAATCACTAGTCATACACATACCATTGTATCATCACATGTTAAAAAGTACCTCATTCTTTTTGAAAGGATACAAGTACCAGAGCAAGCTGACTCAATCTAATGAGTTAATTTGCTACGCTGACTCAATCTAATGAGTTAATTTGCTGTGGTCAACTAGATTAAATAAGCATATTCATACTCATAGTTGTTTAACTGGGGACGAAAACTATCTGACAGATCCACCATCGAATAGTCATTTCTGGAATTGTCTCATCTTTGGAGTTAATATTCATTCTTTGTTAACATACAATAACAAACACATTTTTAAATATCATTACATCAATCCAGTACAAGTTATAACTGGTGAAAGGACCATCCTAACACTTTGAAATTTTCACCTGGCATACCTAGTACAAGGTTTGATGGCAGATAATTATCACACCATTGTTTTGGCTCCATATGAAAAACAAACAAATATACTTATCAAACCAAGATTTCACTTCATATCCATTTTGTATAAGGTTCCCTTTGTTTAAAATTACAATATTTTATTTTCCAAACAAGGTTAGATACATTAGAAATATTCAAGCAAGAGAATAGCAATTTTTCATTCATATCATATTAGTTTTCCTGCCTTCGGTAACCAAGTATCATGCACTCAGTGTATTGTATTAATGGTCATTTAAGAATATCTGCTACCAGGCCCCATGCTTATAATCTTTAAAGTCCAGACTTTAATGTCATGGCAATGCCATACAAATAGCATTACGTTAAAAGTCTGGACTTTATTCAAGTCTAGACTTCAAGTTTTATAAGCACGAGCCAAGGAAAAACATTTTGAAATCTCTATTTTACAACTTTGATACAACTGTTATTAGAAATTAAATGGAATATGTATTTTCTGTGTGAATACACTGGAAATTTACTCAAAACGAAAACCTGTTACTAGTGCAGAAATGTATTATAATTCATTCAGTGTTAATTTCAATATGTTATGAAAACATTTAATTAGTACAAGCTGCTACTTCTAATGAACTTAGAGTATACAACAAATACAGAACTTCAAATGTATATATTTTCTACTTAACTAATCAACTGCTAATATTAATTGATGCTATCATCTATACACGAAATCTGCACTAATATTTTCTTATTATATTTATATATATATATATATAAATATCTAACAGGCACCAGTCTCAACAATAATATTTTCCTACTGAAATTAATTCTTCTGGTTAGTCCCCATTTCATTTAGAACACACAATTAAATAAAATAGAATCCATCTTGAATTTTATATTAATGTAATTTTCCTGTTCGTTACCCATCAGTAAAACAATATTTACTATAACAAAGACAAATTACCAAATGGCAACAAAAAACCCTTCAAAATTCAAATAAAATTAATAAAACAATTTATATTCCACTACCACTAAAAGGTACATGACACGACTCCCATAAGTTTTCATACAACTTTCTACACTGCTAACTGAAACAAAGTTCTGCAGAATTAAAATGTCTCACCTACCATAAAACAAACTTGGTGCACTGTGTGCCACTATATACCAAGTTTGACTGACCTAGGACTTATGGTTTGTTAAAAACTGATCTTAAAAATAAAACTTTAATGTTAAAATTTAATGCAAAAGTTGATGCCACCACAGTTTCGTAAAATAATGCCTACATCTCACCCGTTTTACTTCATAAACGCAAGACAAAAATTATAAACATATGAAGTTCTGTATTGCTGGCTGTTTTTGATAGCAAATTTGCACAGATGAAGAAGCACATGTTACGAGAGAATACAGAATTCACACTAGAGGAGAGAAAGTGGTTTACAAGTGAAGACACATGCTAGATAGGAACACACACACGTACATCTATTAATAGCTATACCTCGATGACAACAGCAATACTACACATACGCCTCACGCTGCAAGAAAGATTGCATCCTTAATTCTAATATTACAAAATAATAAAATAATGTGATAAATAAAACAATTACATTTAACAGACCAAACATGTCTGTTGTATTCAAGATGTGAACGTTAATTCTTATATTATAAAATTATAAAACAATGTGATATTTAAATAATTATATCTAATAAACAATGTCAGATTTTCAAAACAAACAAGACAGTTTGTTCTATGATGATGCAAATTCCTCATCTGTTTTCCATGATTAATCATTTTTGGAAATAAATAATTTAAAGCATCTTTATATGAACTATACCTTCCTCAACTGTATAACCAAGTTATAAGAATGTTTTAAGAAGACTAGCCAACATAGCAGAGACACAAATATATTTTTTAAAACCTTTTTACCTCATTAAATTTTTTTTTTTAAATTAAAGGGACATACCCTAGTTTTTAAACACTAAGGCATAGTTTTGATTATTAGAGGCGTTTTGTGATAACTGAAATCATACTTTACTTACATTTTATTGTTTAAAGTATCCATTTCCGTACATTCGAAGTGTTTTTGGTCATCATGATGTTTTTTAATATCACAAAATGCATTTCTCATATTTTAAAAAAGGCACGTGCCTCTGAGAAGTAACAGTTATGTAGTCGGGTTTTATTCTATTTTAAAGGGTATTTCACCATTTCAAAGTCAAAGACTCATGTTTCACTCAATTGTAACTTTATCAAAATGTGTTACAGGTTTGTAAATTAAACTAAACTTAATGTTAATTTTTATGAACTGAAACTAGGGTATGTCCCTTTAAGTAAACTGCATAAATTATCCCTCAACAAAAATGTATTATATTTTGGACCGGTACAGTTTGTGAAACACCGACTGTTGAGATGTTCCACAGACCTTTAAAGGTGGCACAAAAAAACAACTCTGTGTATTTAAAGTCATTGTGGTCCATAAAAATCAGTAACAAGAATCTTAACCTTAAGGTGTAAGGCTGATGCTGCCATAAAACTCAATTGTGTTACAAGACATTCTTTACATGTGTTCAAACACAACATGCATGGAATCTAGTCTATATAGCATAATTACATACACACCACGATGCAACAACATTAACAGACCGTTTACAAAAACTGTACAACATTTAAATCTTTTTTTGTTTTAAATACGTGAACAAAAAAAGCAGAGAAATGGTCTACAGCTGATTGAATTAACAACTGTTTTTATTGTTCATCCATCACCATTGTTACCATGGGCTTTGTCTGTCCAGTACCTTCATCTTTCTCCCACCTTGGACAAAACTGCCCACCCATATCAGAACTAGTACCCACTAAAGTCAGTTTGATGTGATTATAACGATACCATCTAAACTAAAACTAAAATGAATCCATCATTTTCTCAGAGTGAACTCTAACCAAACCAGACAGATTTTGAGAGGAAACCCGTTGTCGCCACTTCATGTCAATTAACAGCAAGGGATCTTTTATTTGCACTTCCCACAGGCAGGATAGCACAAAGCATGGCCTTTGTTGAACCAGTTATGGATCACTGGTCGGTGCAAGTGGTTTACACCTACCCACTGAGCCATGCGGAGCACTCACTCTGGGTTTGGAGTCGGTATCTGGATTAAAAATCCCATACCTCGACTTGTTGGGAGTAAAATCGGTGTACAGCCCAAAACACACCAATTTTGTTCAGTTCAAGTTTTATTTTCATGCTTATATCCAATTAAGGTTCAAACACGCTGTCCTGGACACACACCTCAGCTATATGTGCTGTCTGTCCATGACAGAGTTTGTTGTTAGTGAGAGGGAAGAAGGTGTAGTGGTCTCACACATACCCACCGAGTCGTTAAAACTTGCTCTGAGTGGGAGCCAGTACTGACCTGCGAACCCAGTACCTACCGGCCTTATGTCCGATGGCTTAACCACTATGCCACGGAGGCCAATTAAACACACCACAGCTGTGTCTGGGACTGGTGAGTATATCAAAATATATCACAAGTTTTTTGTCATTGACTGCCACACCTTTAGTTCACGTTGGCAAAGATGCAGTTGGTTTTGTCACACTCAGTTTGGTGGTAACATACCAGACACAGCTGTGGTGTGTTTTTGAAACTTAATTCAGAACTCTGTGTATACCACTGTATTCCACCAGTACCCCCTTCAAAACCGGTTTAAACAAGAGACCACTCAGTTTGGTGGTATCATACCAGACACAGCTGTGGTGTGTTTTTGAAACTTAATTCAGAACTCTGTGTATACCACTGAATTACATCAGTACCCCCTTCAAAACCGGTTTTAAACAAGAGCCCACTGCACTTAATTTTGTCTGAGCATATTTTTCAAGCTAGGGCATTTCTAAACAATTCAATCACTAACAAGAACCTTTCATTACCAAGCACACCTGTGAAAACTAATCTAAAATATCTACCTGCATTTGAGTGATGTCATCTCTCTGGGCCAATATGGCCACCGGTCCGGGAGAAAGATTTCTGAACAGCTGGTACGCGTCAAGAAGTGTCAACTCATGCATTGGCTTGCAGTTTACCCGGACCAACAAGTCTCCCTTTCTGAAAACAATGTTAAGACTTTTAATATTTGTCAAGGAAGAGAACTTAAGCGAGAAATACCATATTACTCACTTTACTCAATGGAGGGATTTAGCGCAGTCGGTCGAGGGCTCACGTTAGTCGCAGGATCGAATCACCTCGGTGGATCCATTCAACTGATTGGTTTTTTCCCTCATTGCAACCAGTGTAGCACAACTAGTCAAAGGCTGTGGTATCCTGTCTGTGATATGGTTTTTTCTCTAAGCATACATTTCAAAATTACCAAATGTCGGACATCTAAAAGCCAATGATTAATTAATCAATGTGCTCTAGTGGTGTCATTAAACAAAACAAGATTGAATGTCAAACACATGGTAATTTTGAGAAACAGAGAGGAAGCCTACTACATTTTTCCATTAGTAGCAAGGGATCTTTTATATGCACCATCACAGACAGGATAGCATATACCACGGCCTTTGATATATCAGTTGTGTACACTGGGATTGATCCCAAACTGTCCGTGCATCAGGCGAGCACTTTACTACTGGGATAAGTCCGCCCAACATCCAATAGTCGATGTTCTGTTCTGTCCTCTATAACTGTAGTGTAATCTCACCTTAACTGCCCTTCTCTGGCAGCTGGTGACCAGTCTAAA
>JAECMU010160502.1:0-11578 GCA_016106625.1 Dracogyra subfuscus | reverse complement strand
TACACATTGGTACTAGATGAAATAAAATTGCATATTTTTTTTACCCAGATAAAACTATTATTTCTTACAAGCAACACACTCACATTTATAACCAATCACAGGACTTGTGGTGTTTACTTCTCTATCAAAAGTTGGGTGCACCTCGAACTTTGACCCAGCCGGAAGTTATTTGCTTTAGTACTACCTTTAACCAGTTTTGTTCATTTGATCCGCCTCACGGTGTGAATAAGCGTTGTTTGCATGTCCATGTGACCAGTTTACTTTTCAGTAGTGTACTGTCAGCTGCTTGTCGTAAAGCTAGAACAACAGCGGGCTGCGTGGCCCAGTGGTACAGTGCCCGCCTGATGCGCGGTCGGTCTAAGATCGATCCCCGTCAGCTGACCACTGGGGTTTTTTCTCGACATAACCATATGTCCGACGCCGATATAACCGTAATTAAAATGTGTTGAGTGCGTCGTTAAACAAACCAAGAAACCAAGAAACATAAAGCTAGAACACGCGATTAAATAAAATGAAATACTATTTAAGACCTGTCGCATTTTTTTAAATATTAAATGTTTGATTACTAGCGACAACAAATTTTACTTTTTATTAGTCATGTTTTATCGTACCGACTAATGTTGTAAATATGGGTCACATGGTTGAGTTCATTTCCACAAAGTGGGTGCTTTGATAAGGGAGGCTTTCTGGAGTGACCAACTGATTGTACCAATTAACACTAATTTCCAAGAATATTTATGAATGTTGCCAATTTACTTTACAGTAAATTTAGATGTTAAAAAACCCACCAAAATCGTATTTAAGTATAAGTATAAATATAAATATATATACTGCGTCCACAGGGACGCATGTGTATGCGATATGTGCCAGGGAACCCTGATTTACATAAGTAGTTTCTCACAAAACAACCCTTCTTAATCGATAAAAAAAACCATGCAGTATTTCAGTAGAATTCGGAAGTAATTGGCAGAGTAGCAAAAGACCTACATACATATTTCCATCTGTATAAATAGTTGAATCGGCAAGATTGAAAGCAGACGGCAAAATAATTTAATTAGGGTAACAAAGACGGAAAATTTTGAACCATAGATTATTAGTTGTCAATGCTGGCCCTATTGAAAACAATAACATGTGACATCCAGTGAGAAAAAAAAAACATCAATTATCTGCCAAATAATTTAATTTTTATCTCTTTCTGATGAAGCATAAACTTGTCTTTTGCATGATAATATAACCACATCATGAACACATTGTGGCAATGTTCTTTTCAAGGACATGTGGTATGTCTGATGTGACGTTAATGTAGAGCCCTGGAGTCTTTTAATGATATCATAAATGTTCCATCCCTAAGGATGTAGGCCATGACAAAAATCACTATGAGCATTCGTCCACCCAGGTGGTACCAATTGGCCATGGACTAAAGGGATGTTCTGAATTATTTTTAAAAAATGTGTTTTATTATTATATGTTGTTTACAAGACACACATTTCACAGTAGAATTGGAACCTTATATACAAACCTAGTGTGGATTTAAATGTATATTTAGTTCTTTTCCTGGGAATTTGAAAGGTGTTGCTATTATGTTTGAATATAAATTACATCATGAAAAGAGATATAAGTATATGGAAACTATATACCGTAGTACTTGATGTAACTATGGACGGGGAGAGGATCACACTTGTCAACATAGATAGTCCCAATTTAAAAAAAAAAATTGATGAAAACATTTAAAAATTAATTGAAGAATTTGAAAACTAAAAATATATGAGGGGACTAAAGCCAGAGAAAAATATTATAAAATTTCAAAAGATTTGGTTTTAAAGACCCATTTTGAGAACTCCATCCAGAATTAAAATGGTATACTTGAAGAGCAACAAAAAAAAACACCAGTAAAACAAGTAATATTAGATTTCTTTTTATTATCTGAAAATTTAATGACATTTGTAGAAAAAGTAGTCAAACTGTCATTTTGAAATTAATAATTCACTAATTAAAGGTGAAAACTATGTTGAAATCATTAAAGAAACCGTCAGATATGTTAAAATCAATATGCATTACCTGTATACAATTAAGAAAATATTAATGAACTCTCAAATGAAATCATTAATGACCAACTCATCTTCGAAGTTTTGCACAATTTAAACAGCCCTTGCTCTCTTGACAGGATGGTGAAAGTGACGTCACGTTGGAAATGACGTCATTATTTTCATAAGTTAACATTAACTCGGATACGAATTGGAATGAGTAAACTGACTATCGAGCTCTTACAGAATAAAATGCGGATGAGATTTTGTTTACCACCAACCTGTCATGTGCAAAAATAAAGGGTGTCTATTGGTAATGCAATAGCTTCTATTATTTTATGACACATTCCTAAATAGAACTATTTATAGAACTATAGGTTAACTTACCACAACAAACAATTAATACTATTGGTACATTTATTATTTTTAAAATACAGTGGAATAGTATGGCCACGACCTGTTAATGGTGCTGTAGCGACTGCAGGTTGGACAATAGATTATTACTATATGTTTTACCACACCACTGACAACGCACAATGTCAGCAGACCACCACTACTACACTGTCAGCACACCACTGACAACACAGCATGTTAGCACACCGACCGGTATGCTTAACAACCACACACGTGATAGCCCTGTCACTAACCTGTCAGTACACCACTGACAACACATCAAGTTAGCACACCGCACAACCACACACACTTAATACCTAATGGCCGAATATTAAAATAATTTGGGGATACGCAGGTGATGCCGCTTGAACCACATGGATCAAGTTGATATGGATAAGCACCCTACCCCCTAATTATAATATAGATTTGGTATATAAATTTAGTTAAATTAACCTAGTCGTGATTAAAATTAGTCACACCTGGTGTTGTGACCCCACCCAGGTTATTGCCCAATAGGTGTGCAAATCCATTGTCAGGGGAGACAATCCAGTCATGACTATAATATTTAGTTAAATAGAATATTTTAATAGATTTTTCCTACATTTGTATTACCTAAATTTACATGTCCAACCTATAGCCACTAGAATTCCGCCACAACAAATTATATTTTGTCCCCCAATTCTATGCGGATGAGAATATATTTATTATTGACTGCGGTATTGGATCACTGTCGGATGTTTTACAAATGTTTCGATCCCTTCTTGCAAAGCATTTGTGAAAATATTATTCCCTATTTCGGACAGATGTGTTCCATCAGGCCGAAATAATCCAGTCATGTGATAGTCTATTATATCATATGCAATGAACCGGCCATTTTTTGTAGCGCAGACAGCCACTCTACCACACCTATTGATTCGCTTTCGTTTTAAGTCTAGCACCTTGTCTGCATCTGTGCATGCTCCACGCCATTTTCTGGCAAGATAAGCAATATCATTTTTTATTTTGGTGATTAGTTTACACCGACTAGTTGTAACAATATCATTACCACCAAGATGAATAAGAATCATGAATGGTTTCCTTCTATGTATTGCTTCCAGTTGAACTCGTGACAATAGCTCTGGCCAACACATACCCCTTTTCCCCATCCAACGGATTCTTATGTACAAAGCATCCAAACCCAGGTTTTCAAAACCTTTAAAAGATGCTCGTTGTTGTGCCCAATATATTAGTGAAGTGCCAATTAGCCATATGTCTGAAATAAATGCTAAAGTAAGTACAGTGTTATACATTAAATATGTATACCTAACAAGATAAGTTATTCACATTCTGATATATCTTTTATATGCATCAGATTTCCATCTCCCTAACATTTTTATATTATCCACTGATACCCCATTAAGTGACAGACTTGTTGCCCTTCCAATGCGAAATGAATGACTACGAATTCAGCCAACAGCAAGGCCAGAGTAACTGATGGCTTTACTTAATACTACTGTGAATTGGTACCTGGTTAATGGTTGGCCATTTCCATGCTGGAACAAGTAGCCTTGAGTTTTAGATCTAATCAACATATACTGAGATAATGCTGCAACACAACATACCAATGTTTCATTTTCTGCCAATATGGGAAAAAGTTCCAGTACAGTAATATTCTCAGTTAAACCATTAATAAACCACTGGTCTGGCCAAGCTGAAAATCCCCACTTTCCTGAATAATAAATTCCAAAACCCAAACCATAACCTGCTGCACTATCTGAAAATAATTGGACATCCTCATTAGTTATCCAGTATTTATCATGAAAAACCGAAATTCCATTAAATTGTTTGAAAAAGTATAACCACATTTTTAAGTCATTTTGGATACCTTTATTGATTCTCAAATGATGGTGGGGTTTAGTTAATCCACATATTGAATTAATTAACCTTCGACAGAATGGTCTACCTGGCGATATTGTTCGGCATGCAAAATTTAAGGATCCAATTATAGGTAATCTGGTCTCCATTTTTTCAGTATCAATCTCCAAACCTAAGAAGGAAATAACTGTGTGTGGCCCTTCAGTATTATTATGTGTTTTAGGTACCCCAGGTGATCAAAACAGGAAACAAGTGTTGACATAATATGTTTGCATTCATTTGTATTTTTTGTGCCTCCCAATAGAAAGTCATCTAAATAATGAATTAACCTGCCACCACTTTTGTGTCTATTTACACAAAACTCCAAAAACGTAGCAAACTTTTCAAAAGTGCTACAACTGATTGAGCAACCAAATGGCATACACTTATCAAAATAATATTTATTCTCATACTTGAAACCCAACTGATCAAAGTCCTGAGGTTAAACTGGTAAGAGTCTGAATGCTGATTTTATGTCCAACTTAACCAGTAGGCAATCCGGGCCTAAATTCTGTACCATGGCAACTGCTTCATCAAAGCTAGTATATTGTACCGAACATAAGTTAGGGTCTATGTAGTCATTAACAGAATGACCTTCCGGGTATGAAAGATGATGGACCAATCTAAATTCTCCTGGTGTCTTTTTTGGTACTAGGCCGATAGGGGAGACTCAAAGTTGGAATCGGACGGTAGCTGAAAGGACCCTCTATTCTTTTTTCTGCAAGCTCAATGTTAATTTCCTGTAGAACAATTTCCAGGTGTTGCTTGACAGACGGTAAGTTTTTTGAATTGGTTGGCTGCCTAGGACCACAATAATACAGCGGAAAACCATATTTAAACCCATTTAATATTTCTATGGCATGCTGATGTTGGTAATATGTTAATTCCTGCTCCAGATTTATAATGCTAATAGGAGTGTTTGCCAATGTAAAACTGAAAGGGGAGGCAGTAGTTTCATGATCTCTATACCTTTGTATACTAATAACTATTTGTTTGTTTTTTGGTGAAAGAACCATATTTGTAGTTTCCATTTTCCCCCCGATTATATGGCCTAAATCCATTGTCTGGAAATGGATTAGTTTTAGGCCTGTTCAACTCTGGACATGCATTTTTGCTATGGTTAACAGCACTACATGCTGAACAGACATGGGGATATTTGCAAGCTGGCCATGTACATTGGCCCCTATTGTAATCGAAGCAAAATTGTGGTTTTGAGCAACCCTGCGTTGGTTAAACTTTTGTTGCACAGTATTACTTGGCGGAGACATAATTCTAAGCCAAAGGTCAGAGTTGATCTTTCCCCATGACTGGAGATTGGCGGCCTGTCTGATGCAGAATTGTCCATCGTATGTTCGCCAAGCCAAACTTAGCTGCTCGACCGAGACGCAGCTTCACGAATGACTGAAATATATTGCAAAAACTCTGGAAATTTTTCAGGGTGCATCTGGGTATAAATTGCCAGAAAAATATGCATAGCATCTGTCCATTTTGCGATATTGGGAATTTTGTCCAACGGTTTTGGACGCGATTCTAATGTACCAATTTCCGTAATTCGAATAATGCTACCCTGCGTGTCTGATAGGTCTAGATTCCCTTTTAACAATGATGCCAAATTGACGTATTCGTTTCGCCATATTTTATGGCGCAACGAATGTGGTACATGAACGTCTATATCATCCCCCGGACACCTAACATCCGTGTTACCTGATGCGTGATTATTGTTATCAACTAATTGGCCTATATCAATCAGACCTAAAGGGTTACCCTTTGTTGCGGAATCAGCCGGCACTTCGTGTTCGTCGGACACCAGATGCAGAATTTCAACTGTGTCGGAATCATCGGCAGTTGTTTGAATCCGTCGTTTAGCCCGTTTTGGTGGTTGCTGCTTTTCTTTGGTCCTTCTTTTGGTACCTTTGCCCCGTCCCGACATGGCTCAAAATGCAGATGACCGTTTAAATAGCCGTTCAAAATTTAAACAGCCCTTGCTCTCTTGACAGGATGGTGAAAGTGACGTCACGTTGGAAATGACATCATTATTTTCATAAGTTAACATTCTCTCAGATACGAATTGGAACGAGTAAACTGACTATCGAGCTCTTACAGAATAAAATGCGGATGAGATTTTGTTTACCACCAACCTGTCATGTGCAAAAATAAAGGGTGTCTATTGGTAATGCAATAGCCTCTATTAATGAACTCTCAAATGAAATCATTAATGACCAACTCATCTTCGAAGTTTTGTTAATGGAAATAAGAGGCGAAAATTATAATAATGACCAACTCTTCTTCGGAGTTTTGTTAATGGAGAAAAGAAAAATTAAAACATTAAGGAAGCAAACATCTTAGATGAAATAAATATTTTAGAAGAGAATAAAAATAAGCTAAATTTCAAGTTATTAGAAAAAAAAGAAATGAAGTAATAGAAATTAGAAAAAAAACAAGCTAAAAGGTCAGTTCATCAGGTCTAGGACAAAGTGGATTGAAGAAGGTGGAAAGCTACAAAATATTTCTACAGTTTGGAATCAAGAAACTAGTAAACTTATTTATAGAATAGAATATAACAGTGGTAAAATAATAACTGATCAAAAACATATTTTAAAAGAAAGTAAAACATTTTATAAAATATTATTCTCTAGTCAAACTGAAAATTAGTCAACAGTAAAACTAAATTTTAAATATAGACTTAAATATATTAACAGATGCACAAGCAGATGAATTAGAAGGTAAAACAAAATATTCTGAAGCATTAGCCTTTCTTAAAGGTAGAGTAAACTCAAACAAGAGCTTTGTGTTGGAAAGATGCATACCCAGACCACCAACACATACTGATACTTTAACAAATGTAAAACGCATAATTTTACAGTTAATAAAAAAAAAACTATGATTATTCTGTCTAACTGGGGGCAGCCATTGTGTTTGTTTTTGTGATGTCCGGTGGTATAGCTTGGGGAGAAGTGATGTCAGTTCTGTCCATCTCCTCAATGCACAGTGTAAACAAACGCTCTAATTTATGACACGGTGCTTCGCTTTCATCAACTTGACTTGTAAAACAACATAAATGACTTGATAGTATAATAAACTATTTAACTAAATATATTTCAATTTGTATCAGTAGTACGAAATGGAGTTAAAGTATTTTTCTTTTTAAAAAAATCCAGATTTAAAAAAAGCATATTATTAGGCCTATTGGTATGCTACGTTTGAGGAAAAACGACCACTCAAGATACCCAAGTAATAATAAAAAAATTCTTTGGGACTATGTAATTGGTCAGTTTTGTGATTTTAGATGGGAAAGTCTACATAATCAAGGGTTTTACAGATTTACTTACAGTAATAAAGCAGGACGGCTGATTGATTAGGATTACAGGGGTGTTCATGTGGTTAACACACATTACCCTGAGATCTTAATAAAAGAGGCACGCCTTTTTAGTGTGTCTGGGGACAGTCTAATTTTACACCTGCCAATCAGGAACCACAGGTACAGGCCACGGAAAGAAAAGACCAATTAACCAAGAAAACACTGATTATTATTTCAGTACATGGGTTAATTTATGTACAAAACATAATACTGTTATTTTGTATTAAAAATAATATATAATTGTTGCTGCTTTATGACTATTATTACAGAATATTGTGATGCATCTGCAAAAATCAGCTATGTTTTGTTTCTTCAGTTTGAAGACTAATTCCTGACATGACATGTCAGGTATTATATAACCACCAGAGGGTGTATTCACTGGGATTAAACAAAATGGCTGCACTCGTTATATATAATAGCCATCATATTAAATGAGAAATATTGATACAAGATTATAGCAAAGGAGGCATTAAAAGTATAACATTTTTCAAATTTTATGATGGCACTAAAAGCTTCCTGGATAAAAAAAACCTTTTCACTTCTGATTCAAATGGGTAACTTTATTCCAGGTATTAACAAAATTAAAGACAGAACTGATATGTTCAAATTTGCAGACAATGTTATTCAAAGAAAACAAAAACTAATAAAAAAAATATATTCTAAAAAAATGTATTACATAGCTGGATAAGGATTCAACAAAAACAAACTTGGAAAAATAACTATGAAATAATGAGTACAAATATTTGATTAAATAGCTATATAATTAAAGATTACAAATCTATACTGTACAACATTATGTTGAAATTTATTGAAAGTTTAACATAATATCAAATACGAATATGCACATGTTAATGAAGTTTGGAAAACTGTTGAACTTTGGACACAGGTGAAAGGTTCATATATTATATTTGACATAAATACATGTACAATTTTGTTTGGAATTGCAGATGACAAAGATATTGTTTTTAACTAGCTAGTTATTAAATAAAAATAACTGATGGTTCTTGTATGTAAAGCTTTTCTCTGTTATTGTTTTCTTCTTTTTTCTCTTGTCTTGCTATTTCTACCTTTTTCACCCTTCTTTTTTTACTAACTAGTTTTACTTGGTTTATCTCCCCACTTTAAGCTAAAGGTGTCTGTGTGTTTGTTAAAAATAGTACATCTGTTTGCATGTATATATATTTTGATTGTGTGTGTGTGTACCACTATGTTTCTGTATGTAATGAATTCAAGGACCCAACCCTCACATTACAGGTGTGCTCTGAGACAATAAGTAATTTACACCCCCCCCCCCCCACCATTGACTGACAAGGTATTAAGTCAGCTACATGTATATATGACACTAAACAAGTTGGTGTCTTGACATCTGTTATATTAATTTGTTTTTGAATCGGATTTGGTCCAAAATATTATTGTGTTTTCAACTTATGATACCCCTACTGTTGTTAAACAAAACAAAACTTTAACTTAAACTCTGGTTTGTTTAGCCAACTTATTTTAATATGTAGAACAATACTTCGTTTCAGAATCAAGATTCCGTGCAAATGGCTCAATTGCGAACTTGGCTGCTTGATATGAAAACAACAAGGTTTGTAACATGTACATTTTGTTGCTCAATCAGATCAGTGGCAGGCATGGCAGTATTAATGAGCTTTACATTAACACCTTTTTACCCAGTTGCCCATCAGTAAAATTCTTTTAAATGCATAAAGTTCTTATATTTTACATAATGATTGTGTGTTATTTCTGTTACATTCATCGTGGTGTGTTAGCATAAGTTTTTTGTTCAGCCCTGATGAATGTAAAAGAAATAACAGACAATCCCTATAATTAAATTTGAACCATACTTAATAATAATAACACTATGTCCATACTTTATTTTTTGTTTCTTAAAAAAATAATTAAGGATTGTCTGTTATTTCTTTTATGTTCATCGGGAACAAAAATCATTCACAAAATGTGAATTGGCAAAACCTTGACTTGGTCTGATAACAACACTTTATATTGGTACTTTGTAATTTAGAGTTTTTGTTCAAGAATTCCCCCAAATAATTCAAAATAGAATATAGTCATCTTTGTATTTTCATTACTACATACCGTATTGTTCCTATTTGTAGCGCCCCCTCTAATATAAGCACCCTCTATGATCACGAGAAATGTATCATGAAACGGTACCTGTAAAATAGTAAAACTGGCTTACATGACTGCCGACTTGCAGTGATTATAATCGATAAACAAATAAAATCCAAACAGGTGAAGCACTACGACACTAGTATGGGCGAACAGTATGTCACACATGTCGTTTATCAAATGTATGTTGCTGTTATCTCCAAGCAGATTGAATGCACGACACTCCGTTAACGCTGTTCAAAACCGGAAGTACAAACATAGTTATTTACACCGACACCGTAACACCGTTTAAAAAACGGGTAAATGATAACTTTAACTAAACTGCAAACTGGAGTCAAATGTCAACAATTTAACTTTTAACTAAACTTAAAACTAGAGTCAAATGACAATAATTTGTGTAGACAGTGACAATCGAAACGTGTCAGTTACAAACTACCGGCCAGAGCTATTGTAGTCTGTGCAGTCTGACCGATGATCCTCGTCGTCTGTGGGATCGTTGTCGGATAGAACAGCTGGCGCGTTCATAGCTTCCAGTAACTCTTCGTCCATTTCCACCGACGCTCATTAAACCAAGACAGCAAAGTGTTTTCAATATCAGTGTACTTAACTGGTCTTCCGGCGCCTGGCTTTCTTTTTTCTGTTTTTTTTGTCGATTTAAGGTGTTCTTTCGATTTACACCAATCTTGGATCCGTTTGCGGTGGACACCAAACAATTTTGCAGCATGATGCTTGCCTTTTCTTCAGCAACGGAAATGACTTTCAGTTTAAACGCAGCGGTATAAGACATGTGCGACATTGAACTACTAGTGCTCGCCATGTTTGCAAAGAGCAGACAGAGTGTGTACCGAAATCCAAGGGCATTGGCCGCTGAGCCGGGGGGATGGGGCTGGGGGTAAAAATATATTCAGACTGGGTGACAAAATGAAGTGGGCGAGTATGAGGGGTCTCAATCACTCACCCCTCCCCCACCCCACTTTCAAATTCACTCCGCAGGCCCTATATGCCTACGTGCACAGTACCATGTATTTCAATAAATCAGCTGACGATATACGGTACGCTACGTCATTTCAACAAGAAAACATTTTGATGTCTCAGCGAGCCAGATGCATCGACAGTTTGATCCGAGGATTTTTCACACATATTACAAAACATGTTCTAGTACTCTAATTAGCGCGCACCCTTTGTGTTTTGCATCGCGCCCGGGCGCTACAATTTGTACAAATAGGAACAATACGGTATGCTTCACAGATTCACACTGTCTGCACATGCTTTTTTTCATTCATGCCGCAATGAACCTAAAACAGGTAACAGACAGTCCTGAATTAAATTTAACCATGGTAACTTCTTATCCCAATTTGTGAGTTTAGTCTAGACTAAATGTTTATAAATGTTTAAGAAAGGAGAAAAAAGAAAGAAATATTGTTAAGAGAAAAAACAAGAGATGTTAAAACAGACTTGAACTTGTGGCCATCACTTAGTACATAGAACTTGCAACACTTGTATTCTGATGGTGTATTTTATTTCAGAAATGGAGTCATGATACTTGGATGTGGAGTAAACCTTGAGTCAACATCGTTTGTGCATTATGCTGTCGGTAAGCCTCTATTTCAAGGGTAGGGGGAAATAAAATTATCAATCCATCCCACGTGATGTCATCACTACCTGGAGGGGGTTAACCTTCAGACTACTGGATTAATTTTTGACAAAAACCATGTTTAGTGGGTACAAGTTTATAATTTTTACTCACATATATTCACTTAAATGTTTTATAAATACATGA